>JAALXN010000844.1:0-21137 GCA_012978555.1 Fusarium drepaniforme
GTGGTGGAGGAGGCGCCGCTCCGGCATACTGCTGGATGAAGGCGTTGATGTCTCCCAGACCTGGGGGAGCACCTGGAGGAGGTGGGGGAGCGCCGCCAGGAGCAGCGGCAAGGCCAGGAGGAGCGCCCATTCCAGGAGCGGCTCCATAGCTGCCGTAACCAGGATATCCAGCATACCCACCCTGAGTTCCGGGAGCCTGAGCCTGTTGCTGCCATGGCGCGGCTGCACCGGAAGATCCGCCGTAACCTTGGCCATAGTAGCTGTCGCCGCCGTTGCTGCCGTTGTGGTGGTCCTGGTTGCGGCCACCGCGGTCCCTCCAGGGAGCCGATGAACCTCCCTCGTTGTTAGAATCATTGTTGCGAGAACGCCAAGGCGCAGGTCCTCCAGTAGGGCCACGCTGCCAGGGCTTCGCGTCTCCGTTGCTGCCAGGGCCGGCCTCGATGCGCGCAGGAGGTCCGTTGGAAGAACCTCCGCCAAGCTCTTGCATGAGTTGCTGTATCGCGTCAGTATTTGAGTGATGCTTAGTACACTGGGAATTCTCACCTCCATCTCGCGATCAACAGCATCCCCACCGCCGATGCGACCAGCGCTACGGCCGCCCGTATCATTATTACGCCAGCTAGCACCGCGCTGGCGGTCGGGACAATCACGAGCCATGTGGCCCGCGTTACCACAAACACGGCAGATGATGCTAGCAGTGTAGTTCTGTCTCTCAGGGCAGTCGTACTTGCGGTGGCCAATCTTGCCACAGTTCTGGCAAGCCTGGTTCTCGTCATCTCGGAGGGTACCGTTGAGTGCGGCAAGTTCTCGGAGCTGGTTACGCTTGAGCTCGTTCTGGCCTTCAGGGATAGAAGCAGCCTAGGAATGTTAGTACGAGCAATTGTGTAGCTGGAGTCAACTTACAGTCTCAATAATATTGTGAATGAGCTTCTTGGCCTTGTTGACCTTTTCTTCGGTATCGGCCATGATGAGACAGTGCAGATCTTCCTCCTGGTTGCTGGCGTGTGCGGCATCAGACCGACCCTTGCCCTCCTTGACGGAGCCCTTGCCACGGATAGCAATCTTGGCACCTGAATCTGCCTCCATCTTCTTCAGAGTATTACCTCGGGGTCCGATAAGTAAACCAACTTGATTGGGAGAGAGCTAGTGTCAGTGTGCAGTTCGCAAAGATTAGATGAACGAGTGAAGGGTTAGTCCGATTGATGAAGGACCAGGCCTCTCAAAGACACCCAAAGGTATCATGGTGAGTCTGATCAAACTCCAAAGGGGAAACAGGGATAAGACATTGGTAAGTAGGGTTAAAGGGTTAGCAATCATACTGAAGTTAATCTCCGGGTAATCGTTGACAGGAACGTAGACCTTCTCCTGCGTCTTGGTCGGTCTACGGTAATCCTGTGGTGGATGATAGTTAGGGATGGTTTTCATGGCCTTTTCGATCAGCTTGTGGCGTTCGTCCTCGAGTCGCTTGCGGTATCGGTATTCTCGCGTGTTGATACGTCGACCGTGGTTGTCGTACTGGGGTGGAGGCGAAGGGGATCTGTGAAACGTCAGTAATGAACAGGAGGAATCAAGCATGATTGCAAACATACCGGTCGCCATCTGCTGGGACGACATCGTCGATGCGCAGCTTCTGGGAGATTTCTTCGATGCGCAGATGGAGGGTGTAGGCTTCGAGCTGCTCACTCGTCATGTTGGACAAGATGGCAGTGGGCAGTCCCATGAGACCAGCGGCCTTGTTCTCGGATGCATCACCCCATCTGTTTCGCTTCTTGCGTCGTCGAGGTCCGTCGGCTTCGCTTCGCGGCTCGGGGTCGCGTCCGCGCTTCAAGTCATGGTCGCCATCGACAAACCCATCAGGGCCATCCTCTTCTGCAAAGCGGCGCTTGCCAAGAGGGATGTTGTTGGATCCCGTGATCCCCTGATTTCTCCACGACATTCTGCCAAACTTTTCGCGATCGAAATCGATATGATGGGGGTAAAATGAAGGAAAAGGGTCCAGTTGGTGATGCTGGACTTTGTTTGCGGATCGGGGGCTGCTGTTTGATGGTTTGAAATGAATCTGGGGCGACTTCGGGGTCGGCAAAATGTGGAGCCGGTGTTACCTGTGCACTGCACGTGATATGGAACGGCTTGGTGGGCGGGCAGTCAGACCTGAGTGCACTGGATTTGTCGCGTAACCGTGAATAATGCTCTGTAATGTAATGGCAGTTAATGCGAGACCTGGGTGTTGGATTTGTGTTTATGCGGGAGAAACTGCAGAAGCTTGAGCTGTATCATCGTGGCGTGGGCTTCTGACGCATAGGCTGGCGATCTCCCCTCGTTCTATTGGGCAGCAACCTCGGCACGGTTTGTGGTGGTACGCAGGAGCAAGTATTGAGATTTCTTTTCTGATCAGGAACTAAAGTCGATATCTAAAGCCGACTGCTTGCCAGTCCGTAATGTCTTCAGGGTCGTCACCAACGTCATCTCTCGAAACGCCACCAGATCCTGCACTGCCTACAATCCCCTCCTCCCGCGTCCTCTTTGCGTTAAGCCAACCGAGATAAACTCTTAGGGCAGCAGCGCACATGATTGCCAAACTATAACAGACCATGATAGCCTTGAAGGCAGTCTCGTAGAGCGGATCTTCGGATTTGCGGAAGAAATGCGGCCCTGCCATGTTCCCGATGCAGTAGGCGAGAAATAGCATCGCTGTGATGGTAGTTTTCTTCGTGACGCCGCGGTAGTTGGACTGGACCAGTGCCATATTCAGAGGCATCGCTGCGGAGCCGCTTGAGAGGAGGAAGTAGGCAAATAGATGCACACTGTGAGGCAAATAGCTCCGGTTGTAGATGATGGCGCTTCCGAAGACACATGGCAAAATGACGCCGATGATCAGGACGCAATTCCAGGTTCGAAAGTGGCCGGCAAGATACCCGCTTCCGGCGATGATGGCGGCCGACAACAAAGAATAAGGGAGGTTAATAAGTGTGGACTGTAGATTGGTGAAGCCGAACGATGCCACAACAATGTTGGCGAAGCTTTGGGAGCCGCCGTTGGGGATTTGGGTTAGCAACTCGATTCCGACGATGAACCAAGTCTTAGGATCAGTCAAACATTCGTGAAACTGATCCCATTTCCAGTGCGTGTTCTCAGTTGTTCCAGTGCCGGCGCAAGCTACTCTTTGGGCAGCGACTTGTCTTTCTTTTGGTGTAAGGAACTTTGCCTTTGAGATGTTGTCTGGGAGGAGGAGGAACATGGGGATGGCCCAGAGCAAGGTTGCGCTGCCCAAGATGATGTACATCCATCTCCAAGGTCGAATGGTAGTGTTCTCGACATGCCCAACCCCAAAAGCGAGGAGACTTGCGACCAAGCCGCCGAGGGAGTTCCCTGCAAACCAGATCCCCACGCGGGTTGGCATCTCATCACGAGTGTACCAGGTTGAAGTGAGAAACATGAAGCCCGGCGTGATGGTCGCTTCCGCGACTCCGAGCAGGAACCGTACCGTCAAGAGTCCACCAAAGCTATGGCATGCAGCCGTAAGAGTGACAACGGAGCCCCAGAAGAGGGTGTTGGCGGACAGGTACTTTCCAGCAGGAAGACGCGCCACGAGGACGGTAGTAGGATACGTCCAAAGGAGATACCCTACGTAAAACACGCTCCCGACCCAGCTGTACTGCTGTCCCTCAAGGTTCTGCCATCCATCTAATCAGCGATGGCACCCACAATACTTCAGACTAGGAGCCTACGTTGTCCTCGCGAAGCCCAAAAACCGCAGCACTGGAGAGAATGATCTTGTCCATGAAATTGAGCATGTATGTCAGAAACAAGAGAGGAATGATGGTTCGGTCGATTTTCTGGAGAACTCCTCTCTCTGACTCCGTGTCGGGGGTGGCTTCCAATCGCGATAACGCCTGGCTTGGTGGGATGGCGTCTCCATGATGGGTGATCAACGGTTGTGTTGGATCACAATCGCTGTCTCTAATGTCTAGCGCCGGTGACTGGTTGGGAAGAGTTAAGTGAACGCCCTCGTTAGAAGACACTAGGAATCTTGCACCGTCCATTGCTATCTACCTAGCTTAGCGAGAGTGGAGGGAGAAGTCATCCACGGGCTGGAGGTTTAGTCAACTACCTTTGGTACCTACGGAGGTAGTGGATAGAGCAGCGGTGTGAGGAATATTCTCAGCACTGTGCGCGTAATGCTGCAAGTGGCCTGCCATATTAGAACTACCTAACCCCATAGGTAAGATATAAGTTTAATAAATTAATTATACTTAGTGCAAAGAGGTTTATTTAATAAAGTTAGTTAGTGTTTTATTTTTCTTTTCTACTTACTTATTTATGTACTGTAATATCATTTAGCTTCTCTACCCAACCATTCTGTTTAGTAAATGTTGCTTCGTTTTTAGCATCCGAATCAACACCAGACTTCAACACCAATGCCAATCACAACGTCGATTGGCTAACGAGAGCGGGTCTCAGGGGCCTTCACTCTCTCGGTAAGATTCATTCATACGCCCATGCCCATAGCCGTCGTGGCGATGTCGGCCAGGCGATGCGACGTGTCGGGTGCGTTTTCCCCCGTACCACCATCACCACCTCGCGCTTCCATGGCGGCGATGGCATGAAATAGAAGTGCCACGGCAAATGTGACCCCCGTCAACACCAAAGGTCCGAAAATGGTGAAGCCATCGATCAGTGTCGGGGAACTTTTCGCTAGAGTTGTGGCAACGTTTGTTGCCAGGAAGATCACCACGACTAGATAGCTGAACATCATAATCAGCAACGGTGTTTCTCGGCTTAAGAAATTTCACGGGGGAACTGACAGTTGTCGGCGATAACCTCTATGGCGAGGAATGTGGTGAACGTGTAGCGCGAGATACATCGCGTAGAATATCATCCAGACTCCGTAGTCCCTGCATACTCAGCGTTATTCGATAGCTCACGGCCTGTCAAAAGAAGAGACTCACACAATCCACGCCCACCAAGGAATGCCATCGATCTTGTGGAGCGACACTGCTCCCGCTGCAGCTCCCCCGGCAGTGAAACCACTCACGATCCTAAGGGCGCGTACAGGTTCCCACACCACAGCTGCCACTGGGACCGCATAAAATAAAGCCATCAACGCAAGTGCCGATTTTAGGTGGCGCGGCTCACGACGTTTGTCGCCGATAGAAGACGTTTTGTTGGCATCTGAAACCACATGTTGGGAGGAAGTGAGTATATGGCGACCGACGACTTTGATCCGACGACGATGATGGATAATACAGATTCCCAACATGAGAAATGACAATAGCCAAGGTTCGACGGAATGGGTTTTGTTGTTGTAGCATACACATGACAAGAGAAGCCATGGCAATGAGGCGAATATGGATTGTTCTTCGAAACCGGCTTCTGGGGGTGGTGTATCAGACACAGGGCTCTGCACTCGACTGAATCCGGTGTTTTGGCCGACCTTAGAAACAGGATAGCAAACAGCTCTATTAGATAGTTGGACGTCGGGTAAGGGGGAAGGATCCAATTTGTTGGCTCGTTTGGGTCGTTTCGCCTCAAGCATTCTGTTCAAGACATCGGGCATATCACCGCTCGTAGTTTCTTTCGCCAAATAGGACTCTTCCCTTACGGAAGATCTATCCCAGGTGATCCCGAAGTCTTGAATCAGAACTCCATCAGCTGGTACGACGTTGCCTAGGTTGAGGAATTGGATGTCGCTGATCAGGACATGGTGGATCATGTCCCAGTCGAAGATGTGTGTAAATGCCCGACTGATCAAGAAGGTCACAAGGAGCAAGAGTCTGCAGGTATCAAGAAACATAGCCAACTCCTGGAGCTCGTCATGTCTGAGGCAAATCCTCAGTGAAGTGAGTATCAACCACAAGGGCAGAAACTTGTGTGTTTCTGTGAGCATACCCTTGGGGGAAGACTTTGGGACCTGTTTGGTCTTCCTCGAGCCCAGAACACTCTGTCCAGGGACTCCACTTGCAATAGATGTGTCTTCGCTTTCTCCAATGCTAGCATCGCTCTCCAGCCATGTTGGAATCGCTCGGTTGCTTGTAGAGAATGTCTTGCAGCCCGCAGTACTGTCCATCGATGACCTGTCGCGAGAGGGGAAATCGCTGCGAATGTTTTTCGGGCATTCGAGGTGCCTAAAAGCACAGAAGGCCTGAGCATCTTTAGGGTCCAAAAAGATGTCGAGCTGGCCAGGAGTGAAGGCGAATTGGCTTGATAGGACGTCGAAGGAAGCATTGTGAAGGTTCGAGTCGACGGGCTGAGACTTGTGTCTCGCGGACCCCTCCATGGTAGCGGGTCCTCGCAACCTCAGGTTTTGTCGAATAACGAGCTGATAGAAAACTATTGATGATGCGAGCTTGAAGTTACTTGCTTGGCTGATTCAAAGCTCCCCAGGGACCGTCAGGTACGTGTGGTTCGGAAGGTAGGTATGGGAGTCGAGTTGCTTTGGCTGTGAGAGTAGTAGCGATGCTTCGTAAACCTGATCGTCCTCTCGTCTTCGTTCTCCATTCCGTGGCAGTGCAAGAAGCAAACACTTTCAATTCGTCAGCTGCAGGCCGAGTTGGTTGGAGGCCTCAGCCTGATTTGACAAACGAGGCGTTCTGCCCTCCGTCCCCCGCTTCTTACAACTTGTATGATGAAAACCGCACACTTTGTTTAATAAAGCATCATCAGACTCGATAAAGATCTCGAGAACTCAGCTATGAGTACGAACGACGACGTTGGGGGGGCACTTTGTCCTGTTAGGGGCGCCTGTAAGCTCGTTGTAGCCTCATGGGCAACCCCCACAGGTGAGTACAAGCCGGTCGAGACTTCACAGCAGACTCTAGACGAGGAACCCGCATCCATTGTCTTCAAGACCTACTTGTCAAAAGCGAACAGCAAGCTGCTCGAGGCCGAGCACGAGATGATAACACTGCTCGGGAAGAGAAGCGAAAACAACGAAAGAAGCGAAAGAACCAATACTCTGCGAGCAGCTGAAGTGAGGGTCTTCTCTATTGAAGATTACTTGGAAAGGATGGATTCTTCGTTTAAAAGAACCATTTTTCAGACGTTGATGGCAGCTTGGTAAGCCCCCGTGTCTTGTAGACATCCGTTCCATCTCTAACGATCTGGCGTTATCAGCAGGAGAGGCGACCAACATACCACGACACACCACGAAGATATAAGCACTCTAGACCTAGAACGAACCAAAGCCAGATCATTTCCGAGCTTAAGCGGAGCATTTGGCCGAAGCAAGTGTCCAGATCCCGAGAGAGGGACTGGGCAGCACTATTCGCATCCCCGTGATCACAAAGACAAGGATCACTTTGAAGAACAACAGCAACAGACCTCGCCGAATGCTCCAAACACGATCCTCGAGTTGATACTGTGGTGTTCCTCGGCAGCATCGTGTTGGACGATGGAGAGGCTTGCTCGACCAGACGTGAATCCTCCAGCAACGGTGTTTGTCTCGGCAATATGGGCATACGCCGTTTCGACTGGAATGATTTACTTCATCTACTCTGAAAGCCGATCCATCGACCTCGGGATTCTTTGTAGCGGACTTTTCGGGATGCTTGTTGGCTGGACTACAACCTGGACTGTTGAGGAGGTTCTTTTCCGTCTTCTCCCGGGGTTCCTCCTATCCGGCATCTTCATCGCTACTTTCAAAGACGCAGCGTTTCGAAAGTTTTTCAGCTGAGCGCAGCTCACGCTTGATCTTGGTGGTGTCTACTTGGGCACTCTATCGTGGGGTCCCTAGGTCCCGCAGTCCTACATCTACCTACCTACCCTTGGATAAGTTCAACTGGTTGCATGTAGTCCTTGTGAACAGTTCTTATTCAGCAATTCAACATCAAGTTTGACGACTTCTTAGCCTCTAGCTAGCGGCTATGTCACAGCAGCCAGAATATTAGATACCAATAAAGCTGATACTCAAGCCCCATTCTGCCTTGTGACGGCGTATCACTCTCTCGATCGGAGAACCCCGCGACTTAACGAATTGCGTTCCATCTCATGTTCTTCACCAGATCCTGTAGAAACCACGACGCCATCTGTTGTTGATTCAGGCGTATGGCTCTTCTTGCGGATACCCAGTTCTGCTGCCTCATGTTCCTTGCTCAAGTGTTGCGCTCTGATGAAGAAGCCGAGCAACAATCCCACACCTGAGAATGCCGTATACTACGACTGTCAGCTAATTCACAATGGTTTTACTCAATAAGCTTACCATGATCCACATTCTGTCCAAAGAGTAGAAGAAGGCCCTCCTGACGATCAGTTGCTGCTCGGGAGGTAATGTCTTGACGAGATCGACACTTGCTGAGGCAGTTGCTCCATCAAAGAAACGAGCAAGCTCAGGTCCAAGACCATCCACAAGAGCCTGCTTCCTGCCTTTCATCTCATTCTGGAAGAGAACACCTCCGATAACCACAGAGATGGCTGTGGCGATAGTCCTGACAAAGCTCATAGCCGTGGTGGCGGCTGCGACATCCTTGTGGGGGACGACGGTCTGAACCGCGAGCAAGGGGCCTTCAAAGTTCATGCCCACACCAATTCCGCTAACAATTTGGAATGGGATCAACTTTGACCAGTTGAGATTGAGGTCCAGCCCGATCATCAGGCCAATGCCCAGCGTCATGATGACTAGGCCAATATGGACAGCTGCGAGGTACTTTCCAGAAAGCTGGATATATGCACCGGTCGCTGCGGCTGTGACAGTTATTGAAAGAATGAATGGGAGAAGGTAAAGGCCTGATCGGAGAGGGCTGGCTAGGAGAACTGCCTGGAAGTACAGCGGTAGATAATAGGCGACGCCCATAAACACGAATGCGTGGAAGAAGGTTACAGCATATGCTGCAGCCGAAGACCATGTCTTGAAGAGATGCACCGGTATCACGGGATACTCGGCCAGTTTCCACTCGTTGAGGATGAAGAGTGCGGCGGTAATGATGCCAAAGAGGATCAAACAGACGACTGGTGCCGAGTTCCAGGGCTCATAGACGCCCCCGAGGTAGAGACCCAAAAGGAGCATCAAAGTGCCTCCAATTATCAGGAAACTGCCTGGCCAATCGATTGCTTTTAGACCTGCCCAGACGGGAGTGTTGGGAGATGGGAGTTTGAGGGTGAGTATGAGAAGGACAAAGACGGCGGCGGTAATCGGTACTGAAGGCAATTAGTGATAGTTTCAAAGGTGAGAATGTCTTACTTACAATTAATCCAAAAACACCACCTCCAACTAAAGCAGGGTCAGCCAGACTCTTCAAGGTCTCCAGGACAAACGTACCTCGCTCGATCGGTAAAAGCACCGCCTAGTACAGGGCCTACCCCAGAGGCCACTGCCCATACGATAGAAGTCAGGCCATAGTACAAGCCCCTGTCCCTCTGCGAAAACATGTCGCTAATGCAGATATTCACCATGGTCTGCATGCCCGCGGCTCCAAGCCCCTGAACGGCCCTCCCCGCGATGAAGGCAGCCAAGTCATCGACCAAGGCGCAAATGAGGCTTCCCCCAAAGAAGATGACATTCGCGATCAACAAGATGGGTTTCCTCCCCCAGATGTCTGAGATCTTTCCCCATGACGGTGTTGAAGCGGTATGAGCCAAGACGAAGGAGGTTCCAATCCAGGTGTAGCCAGAATCAGAGGCGAAATGGGAGGCGATGGTAGGGAGAGCGGTCGACACGATTGTTACTTCGAGAGCGGCGAGAAAGACGCAGGCACAAAGAGATGTCATGACTGTGGCAATTTTGGCCAGAGATTGCTTCGACTTGGGGGAAGAGGATTCAGGTTCATCGTTGGAGGCGGAGGGAGGAGCCTCACCAATATCATCTGGGGGTTGACTTTGGTGATAGATTCGATCCTGGGTGTTTGATCCATTTTGTTGTTTCGAGTTGCTTTGAGACTCCTCGACTGTGGTCGAAGGAGCCTCCAGTTGTTCGACGCTCGTTTGCGACATGTTGCTTAGCAATGGCTATTAAAGAACATGAAGCGGCCCGTGGTGGAAGTCTCCCAAGAAGAAAGGAGAGCACATTATTATATGCAAACAGAAAAAGGCATGATGAGCTTATATCACTTGATATTTAAAGTGTCGGCCAACCATTCGCCCGTTCGTCTATCAAGACCCTGAACCTTGTCGAGGAGATGGCGTGTGGACCCTAAATGCGATCGGATCGAAGACTTGGCAACGGCTTAACCTGGGGTTTACGGCACCGTCGGAAGCACAGTTATAGTGGATTAGAAATTGGCCTGGGCATCAGCCTCCGTCATTATTTCTTCACATCGTATCTTCCTCTTCTCTCATGTACTAAGTCTTGGATTGAACCTGGTCCGATGTGCCTGGTAGGCACATGACTAAGCTTCATTGAGGTGAACTTCCCGCCTTCATCACGGACACCTTCTTTTTACAACCTCAACACCATGCACCCATCAAGCCATTCACTTAGGCATTCATTCGTGATTTCATCATTGCTTCAGTCCTCATCCTTCGTGGCGTCAAGAAGATAGCCAGAATGGTCTACTTTGCAGGGATCACAATGCATCAGGTGCTGCCTTCACTGCCGTCAGTGCTGTCAGCACAGAATGCCTGGTCCAGTGCCTCGTCACAACTCAGCCTCTCAATGAAAGCCTTGGCTTAAATCACGCGTCCCAAATCAACAGCCTGCGTCTTTCTCCTGCATCACAAACTTGGAAGGGGATTCTGCCTCAAAGATGCGACTTCTGAATGCGCACACCTGCCGACTTGAGCTCTTCAACGGCGCCGAAACCGAAATTCCCGCGTACGCCATCTTGTCTCACACCTGGGGTGATGATGAGATCTCCTTTCAGGACATCACGCAGCTGTTGATTGAAGACTTGAGCTATCGAGACTCATTCTACAAAGTCAAAGAGGGTTGTGAGCAAGCTCGGCGCGATGGCTTCGACTATATCTGGATCGATACTTGCTGCATCGACAAGACCAGCAGCGCCGAATTGTCCGAGGCCATCAACTCCATGTTTAAGTGGTACCAGCAGTCCGCCCTGTGTTACGTCTATCTAAGCGACTTTGACTCCGGATTTTCGTACCTGCCTACCGCTCAGCAAAAGAACCAGGAGATTGATCTACGTCCAGATGACACCTCCTTCTTTAGCAGTCGTTGGTTCACTCGAGGATGGACTCTACAAGAGCTAATCGCGCCACGAAGTGTCGACTTTTTTGATCAAAACTGGATAAGATTCGGAACAAGAGATGATGATCTACTTGATCGCGTCTGCAAGCGAACTGGAGTCTGGCCTCAGCTCTTTTCTGAGCCACGATGTGCTTGTTCAGGAGGAGACCCGGCTCCCCTTGTCCGCGACGGAATTTGTATGGGTTGTCATAGAGCCGATTGTCTCCCCCAGATTCTTGACACGTTTGCCGTCTCGGTCAAGATGAGCTGGGCAGCCAGCCGTGTCACAACTCGCAAAGAAGATGCTGCTTACTGTCTCCTGGGTTTGTTTAGCATCAACATGCCCATGCTGTACGGAGAAGGAGACAAAGCATTTCTACGACTGCAAGAAGCGATAGTGAGACAATCGAAGGACCAGTCCATTCTCTTATGGAAAGCTACACCAAGCCGAATCCCCCAGGAGCGAGCACCAGGTTGCTTAGCTCCCCTCTGCGAAACCTTCAAGGATCCTGAGCGCATCGTTGGACGTCGAGTCTTTAGCAACGTGGATCGACGGTACGAAGCCGATTTTCTAGGAAACATGGCCCCGATGGAGATTACAGACACGGTCCTTCGCACGAACCTCTGGATATGTCCTTGTACTGTCAGTGCCTACGATCCTCATGTTGAGGGCGATGTCCACCGGAAGCTTTGGCTGGGCATTCTTGATCTCGCATACGATGACGATTACCTCGCCCGACCTGCCATCATACTTGAACACATGGGCGCTGTTGATTTCTACCGAAGAGTCTACCACCAGCTGATAGTTACTGTCAATCCCCGAGAAAACAACACCTCTCTTCAACTTTCCTTAGATCAAGACGTCGAGGGTCGTTCAACACACACCTTAACTGACAAGACAAGCATTGTCATAGTACGATCCCTTGACCAAGCTTTCAAGAAAGATGTCGGTATTCTCTTACAACAGAGCCCGATCAACGCAGTGAGAACAAACCCTTCCCTTGAAGGGGGACCTGCAACTGGGCCAGTGTACTTTGTCGTCACAGCCTATGAGATGCAATATAGAATGGATAGCGGTGGAAGTCATCCTCCGTTCAGTCGATACACATCACGCGCGACTCAGATCCCATCCCCTTGGACCTTTAAGAAGTGTGATCATGCGGGTGTCGACCGGTACTTTGGCGGTATTCACTTTGTCAACTTTACCATCCATACCCGACGAGTGCCACGCACCCAATCATGGCCGGATCCAGCTATTCAAGTCGTCCAGAAACGCGGATACGTCGCCATCATCTGGGGTATACAGAGGGCACTAAAGCATGCGGGAAAAGAGGAGCATCCATGGCAGCTCTGGTGTCGAGTGTTTAACATGCACAATTTCATCGAATGCGCACGAACTTCAGATGGCGACTTGCGGCCGTCTCAGCTGTATCTGGAGCAGGAAGCTCTCAGTCCTGGTGAAATTCAACGAAGGATGGAGAAGCAGCGCAGGCGACTCTGCTACTCGGGCTACCAGGGGCACTGGATCCGGCAAAAGGATGGTCCCAAGTCCTTGTTTCCTACGTCTTGCGAAGAAGCATGGTCAGAGGACTCTATGCCCAACATTCTGGACGATGACGATATCAGTATACGGTTGTCCGCGAGGGTGGCCATGACTGAGGCGCTAGGCCGGACGCTTTTTGAGCTCAAGGTCAACATCGAGTAGTGTACAAAATATGGAGGCTGGAACTTCAATTTACTGGCAATCTAAAAGAGGCCATGAGGGACTTTCCATGATACTCATCGAGCTTCTATACATCTCTGACTACACTACCAAAGGACTTGCTACACATTCTCCATCATTGGAGAGCAATCCAAACTCAAGGCCTCAAGATAACCATCTTGCCGAAAGCCGTGTGCTCGACGGCAGCATCCCCACACTTGTCCCAATCCTCATAGGAAAAGGAAGACACAATCTCGAAACCGTTCTTCTTGCCAACCTTCAGTTGTCCAGTCTCAGCCAACTTTATCATCTTTTGAACGTCTTCACGCTGGTACATGAAGCCTCCCTTGACGGTGAGGTTGCGGTAGAGCAGCTGGGGCCAGGGGAAGGGGAGGTTGGTGTCTCCGCGACCACCCATGAGGACGATTCGTCCATAGGACTTGACGGAGAGCATGCAAGAGGTGATAATGGTGGTGCCGGTGCTCGCGGGAGGGCCAATCTCCATGCATGCGTCAGGGGCACTCTTTCCGGAGGCAGCGAGGATGGCGGCGGTGTCGGCTTTGACATCACCAGTTGCCACGACGGTGCGGACAGAAGGGAAGTTTGTCTTGAGCTTCTCGAGGCCGGAGGAAGAGCGAGATACGGCGATGACCTTGGCCCCCATAGCGAGGGCGGCGGAAACGGTAGCACCGGAGAAGAGACCTGTGGCAGGAGTGACGACAAGAGTCTCGCCGGGTTCAAGGTGGACGCTTCGGAGACCGCCAAATGGAACACTGTGTGGGATGATATGAAGAAGGTCTTCGATAGAGTATCCAAGGCCTCCTTCACTCTCAGGACCACAAAGGGTTTCCTCGTCAAGGGGGTAGATGTTCTCGAGTGGCGCCCTGGCGTATTCAGCGAGGGTGCCATTACGCCAAACATCTCTGTGCAACTTCTTGGACTCTTCAGTCTGCCCATCAGACATTGTCCAGAGGATGTTGACGTTGGGATCATCACGAGCTCGGATAAAGTTGTCGATGGCGACGAGCTGTCCGACCTTGAGGGAGACGGCATCAGGTCCCACGGCAGCGACGCGAGCGATACAAGCAGCTCCTGGAACTAGAGGCCTTGGCTGGGTGAAGGGATGAGCGCCGGCTTGACCACGGATCATGTTGAAGAAGTTGGGGTTGGCTTGGTTGGCGAGGACCTTGATGATGGCGGAGCCGTGGATGGGAGAGGGGACGGGGAGGGAGGTTTCGAGGGTGATGGAGTCATCCTCGTGGAGGACGAGACCTTTCATGGTAGAAGGGAGAGCCATTGTTAATTATAAGAGGAGTGGAAGAGTGTAGGTGGTTGAATGAGTTGCTTGATGAGGTTGATTGTCTTGTCTATTCACATCTAAGGGGCATTCACCTGGGTTTTTATACCCAGATTCTACAGACTACAATGGATCCAGACCTCAATTACAGAGACGGAGTTAACAGCCATTCTCCACGAGATTCATCATTCTCGCGAGAATTAATCAGTATCTCCTTGACATTCGGGTAACCTCTCAATGAATCAGATAAACCGTGAATACGACAAAGGGTATAGCGTAGAAAGAATACGAAACAAGGTTAGCGTGTTTTAACCGTAAAGAAGGAAATACGAAACGAGGTTAGCGCAATTTTACAAAAGAGGTATAGCTTAGAGTTCAAAACCCCTGGAATGGTGTCATGTATTTTTTCTTTCGTGACGGAGGGCAACGGCTGTGCTAAAGTCCGTTTATGCAATGTATACTGCAATATATCATGTAATCCTGCATCAGGTTGGCCGAGTGAGCTGTGGCATCATGGTTGAGTGAGCGTCATGCATAGTCAACAATGTCTCATTCTGCAGAGGCTCACTCGATAAGCCCATCAACAATGCCCGTCTAGAACCATTGAACCTCGTTAGCCATGCACCCATCCTTCTGCAAAGCTCTCTACCTTTGCATACCCGACGTGCCGGCGAAGAAAGCTGCATCCCCAGCTGAGGACTCGAACCAATACAAACCCCTGAACAATCATCCCCTTCCCCTCTCATCCCCTGGGCGAACCCAACCACCTTCGTGGCCCGATTGGTCTGTTAGTCGCTAGGATCCTGACGAATCATGGGTGTCAGAGGGCAGTGTTGCTGAGCCTTGGGGAGAGCCTAGATGGTGTGGTTGACAGAATAACGCGGTCATTTACTTGCAGGGTCACCCGCATGTTGTGAGCGTGTGATTTGTCCCGCTTTGACTACCCCCCTGTCGAACTTGATCGACAGGCTTTGTCTGCCCCCCGTTTTGTTGCTAAGAATATCTTATTGGCGATTTGAAGGCATCCATCCTTTTTCGGCAGAAGCGTGTGAGCAAGTGTGTGTGTGTGTCATGTGCGATTTGTTTATCGCCTTTTCTTTCAAGCCTTGTTTTTCTCTCCTCTTCTTCTTTTCTTTCTTTCGTGTGACTGTTTTTTTTTTATTCCCATCATATGCTTGAAATGACATTGACGACAAGAGTCCATCCTTCACCATGGGTTGGTTCGTCAAGACAAACAAGGTGAAGAAGAAGAGCAAGAGTAATAATAGCTCATCCAAGAATAAAAAGCAGAAAAAGACGTCGTGTCTACTCGATCCTCCAAACGTCTATGGACCTGCTCATCAACAACAGGTACCTCCTCAACCTCAGCTTCTTCTTCTTCCGCCTCCTCCGAATTATCCTTACTCTCATGGGTATGCAAGTCAATCACAGCCTCAATTCAGACCACCCGTTCCACCTCCTCCTCCAGCATGGAGCGGGTATCAACCCGTCATTGTGAATCAACACTATTACCTTGGAAATCAACAACAGCCTCAACAACAAGTTCATCATCATACTTCTCTTTCGAGACTTACAGGTTCAATGGTCAATCTCGCAAAGGATGTCGTTCCGTTCACTCAGCTATACGATGATGGCATGTCTGCTTGGCATGGTTGCGCTCAGACTACTAATGCCGTTTATGCCGATGTTTATAGTCGGTTTAACAATGTCATGACTCTTATTGATCATGAGAAGCTTTGTGGTAATGAGGGTGATCTCTTCAGCTGGCATCCTCCTCCTCCTCAGCAGCAACAATCTCAAGACAAAGCTTTTGGGAAATCTACCAAGCGCACCAAGCACAAGGACAAGGCTCATATTGCAACTTCTGTCGTCTCGGGGAATTATTTCTCCAAAGTCGAGCTCTACGCAAACTCGAAACTCCCTGCAGACCTCCCCCCTCTAGCTCTGTATGTCGTCACTTCTCTTGTAAGAAAAGAATGCATCCTAACGGTTATAGCTACCTCCCAACGTGGCAACTCCTCTGCCTAGCAGCCGAATACTCCCAACGCGTCTACGAAAAGCCCCGAGGCAGCGAGCTCGACGCCCACGTATCATCAGACTGGCTCTCAGGCACAAAAGCAATGTGCATAAAGTCGAAACCGATGGATCACATGAGCACCATCGTCTTTGCTATCCGGGGAACAGCAACGTTCATGGACTGGGCAGTGAATCTCAAAACAGCACCATCAACACCAACTGGGTTTCTCGACGATCCTGGGAATCTATGTCATGCTGGGTTCCTCTCGGTGGCTAGGAGCATGATCCGACCCGTCGCTGCAAGACTACGGCAGCTTCTTAGAGAAGATCCCCGAAGGTCGAGTTATAACCTTATGCTTACGGGTCACTCTGCTGGTGGTGCTGTGGCGGCGCTGCTCTACTCGCATATGCTGGCTGAGACGGCCGAGGCCGAGAGCGAGCTCAACGCCCTATCGAGCTGCTTCAAAAAGATCCACTGCGTCACTTTTGGTGCACCGCCTGTGAGCCTGCTTCCTCTGGCCAAGCCCGATCATCCAAACCTCCGAAACAGTGTCTTTCTCAGTTTCATCAACGAGGGTGATCCTGTTGTTCGAGCAGACAAGGCCTATGTTAGGAGTCTCTTGGAACTCCTCGCTTCACCACCACCAAAGAAACCCAAGTCGAGCTCTAAATCTCGAAAGAGCTCTCGTTCACCACCTCCGGTTTGGAATGTTCCTCCTTGCACCCTCAGCAATGCCGGCAGACTCGTCATTCTACGCACAGGAGATCCTAGAGCCAAACCCAAGGATCGCAAGACAGTAAGGGAACGTATTGATGAAGGTGTCGTCGCAGTCACATGTCTTGAAGAACAATTGAGAGACGTCATCTGGGGAGATCCCGTCTGCCATCTCATGAGCTTATATGCCGAAAGGATCGAGGTATTGGCCGTCAGATCTATCAAGGGAAGGGGATAAGTTAATGTTTACGAAAAAGGACCGAGTTTACTCGGCCCAATTTATGAATGATGATACCATACCACATATACCAACACTCATATACCAAGTCAGAATTATTACAGATCGTGGCGTACAGTCAGTTCAATTCAAAACATGATTAAACTAAGTTAGCTTCTACTCTTCGGCATCTATTCAAGCCTCTTCGGTCGGACCCTCTTTGCCTTTCGCGTAGTTCCCATTCCTGGTATATCATTCCCAGTACTCCCATCCTCGTTCCCAAGACCTTTTCACTTCTGGTGAGCACGATTCTTCTTTCCTTTCCTTAAACAGCGCCGACATACATCAACAAGACAAGACAAGACACCAAACAAAGAATCATCAACAGCACAAAACACCGAGGACGCCGATCCGATATTGGACCACCTTGGTCATCGAAAACAGATCAACCACCGAAACAACAAACAAAGGGAATTGGAGCGTATCAAATACATACAGTCAACAGCAAGAAATCATCTTGAGGACCAACAAAACATGTGCGTTGACAAAGAAAAGAGAAGGGAGGGAAAACAGTAGTGAGTCACAGATGATACAGTGCTCGGAGCCGCTTCAGATGACTATCCTTGCAGCCCGCCAAAGTCGATCTCGTTGGCCATCACGCCCATCGATGCTTGACCTTGTCCAGCCATCGAGGCTTGCCGTTGTCTTGACATCGATGCTTGGCTTTGGCTTGTCATGGGCGCTTGGCTCTGCATCTGGTAACTACCTGCTGTTTCTGGTGTTTGTTGCAGGTCGTACATGGACTGAGCATTCATGCTCTGGTTGCGCATGCTCCGTGACGCCATATTGTCCATTTGAGGTTGACACATTCCATCTCCCTGCATCGACATCTGCTGCTGCTGCTGGCTAGGCATGCAGTTCATCGAGCTGGGAGGTGTTCCGTCACCCATCGGACTCATGACCATATCAGATACGTTGAAATTGGACAGGTTGTGGGGATATTCCATCCCAGGTGATACAACACTGGGCGGTGTCACAAACGAGGAACCCATATTGTCTTGTTGCGATCCCGGGGGTGTTCCATTGCCACCATTCGAGTTAGCCAAGGAATCAGGCGTAGTGATCTGGTTCTGATAGATCGCCAGTGATGCTTGTGCCTTGGACTCAGGTGTGTTGGATTGGTCCTGGAACATGGACATCTGGCCCATAGAGTCAGGTGTCTCCATCTGGCCCTGGTACATTGGCATCTGAGGCTTGCAATCCCTCTCGACCTGGGCTTGGAACATTGGCAGTGGAAGCTGTCCAAGAGCATCAGTCGCGCCCGACTGACCCTGGTACATGGGCATAGGGGGCTGCGCCATGCCAGCATTGCCGAAGCCGTCAAAAATGTCAATGTTGGCCATTTGACAGTTCTCCGGTGCGTTGGGGAGAATTGGGTTGGTGAGACGGGGAAGAACCTCGACCACCTTGGTGAGCAGCAGAGGCAGGTAGTGCCAGTGGTTGTGTCTCAGCATCCCCAGGATTTGCAGCAACTGCTGAAGATGATCATGGGGGCTGACAGTGAAAGGATGGCGAATGTTTGGCTGACGATAGAGAACATCGTTCAGAAGGTGACAAGCTTGGAGAAGACTCTCAATCTGTTTGTTCGTTAGCCAGGCTCAACTTCGCACCATGTCTCGTACTTACACATCCACTACCCAAAACATCCATTCCCTTCATGTTGGGGAGACCAGAGGCAATGGTCATGAGCAGCTCTCGACGAGCGGGGGCCATATATTCCTCATTACCGTCGGGCCCATTGTTGGGAGTGAGCTGCCAGATCATATTCTGGAGCCACTGTTGGTTTGTTCCCATCTCAGCCAGGTTTGTATCCTGACAGGCGAACGCCATGGCCGACTCCTGCAGTTGCTTCTGCAGGCCTGTAACCTGAGCCGCCGAGAACTGGCTCTGGACCTTCTTCCAAGTTGCCAAACAGGTGTTGTCAAATGGTTGAAAGAGCTTTGCGCGAATCGCAAAGGTGTTGACGTCAAACATTCTGGGGTTTGAAATCTCGTCAACCAGACCAGGAAGGCGAATCGAGGACTGGAGAGTTTGTGGTCGGTTACGCTGGATAGCGTACGATCTCTCCGTCATGAGCACAAGCCAGTAAAGATGGCGTCTTCGTGTGGCATCTTCCCGCTCAAGAGACGCGTAAAAGTCCTCCTTGTGCATGCCGGCCATGTGCATCATGGTGCTAGTCTCACGCAGATAAAACCAAGCCTTGTCGTGGTTGTCCAGAGCAAAGTGGCAAGCAAAGATGAGGTAGTTGGTGACAAGAACATAGTGGTTGATCGAGTCGTGGTAGTCGTTGGCTTTCCGGACCCGGATGCACTCATCGAGGAGGAGCTGGCTTGCAGCGATGTTGGCGCCCGGGTGCAGCTCGAGGTTGTATGAGTCGTTGACGGGCAATGCCGTGCCAGGCTGGAGCATGACGAATGCGCAGAGAGCGCTCAACAGGCAGTACACATCACGGCCTTGTTCCATAACCGTCATGTGCTCCTCAAGCGCGCGTCGGTCCAGAATGGGCATCTGCCCGTAAACGTTGTCGAAGAAGTATCGGAGACAGTCCTTCATAAACTCGTTGGATAGTAGACCAGTCGACGGTTCGGGACTGTAATTCGGGGGTGCTCCGGGCGCGCCCGTCAGTCTCTGGTGGACCTTGGCGGCCAAGCTGGTTTGGCGTTGAGTCTCTCTCAACTCGCTGATGACCTTGGCTCGAGAGCCTTTAGGTCCTTTCTTCTGAGGAATCGCATTGTAGGTGCACAAGAGCTGAGATCCGGAGCAGTTTCGACAAGGGTTAGCGCCGTTGCATCTGACCTTGCGACGATGGCAAGCATCGCAGGCGCGCTTGACCACTGGCTGAGGCATGGTGATCTGTGCCTGAATATCACCAACAGTGGAAAGTAAAATTGAGTTGGCGGAGAAGCGCCCAGGGCGGATGGACGCGATGTCAAGAATGTTTCCAGGAAACTGGGATTTTGCTAAGACGAGTTCGCGTCAACCCAAAGTCCGGGGGATTTGCGGGGGGTTGTTAAGTGTCCTTCGGTTTCGATGGTGTATCGGAAGTGGTGGAAGTTCGAGGCGGGGGTTGGTTCGATAGGATTTGCTGAAGATGCAGGTTATTCGGCCCTTTCGCCTTGAACCATAATGCGGGGGATCATGGGTTGGCCAGCAAGCGCGAGAGAGGAAGTCGTGGCGGTCGGTCAAGCACGCAGGTGGCTGTGATCAGTTGGTGTCGTCTAAGAATTCGAGGCGTAAATGGAATATCGGTAAAAGTTTTGGTTGGGGATGTTTTGTTCTGGAGGTGAAAGAAGAGAGTGGATGTGGGAAGGATCAGAATCAGGACGGGATGGGATGGGCAGACGAGAAGATGAGGTGAGAGATGGAGCACTGAAAGAGAAGGAGATTTCGAGGAAGGACCCAGGGCCAAGCCAACTGCAAGTGCAAGGCCAAGGCGAGACCGGGGGTGGGAACGAGGTAGGAACCCAGAGAGACGGGAGAGAGTGACGACGGGATGGGACGAGGGAGAGAAGGATGAGAATGTATCTCTCCACTGAAAAATGGCTGGGGAAAGACTTGAGCCGTCAGTTTTCACTCGTACCACCCGTCCAGGAAACGAGACAGCAGACCAAGGAAGGTACAAAGAGCGGACGGGCGAGACATCCCAAAGGGGGAAGGGGCGTTGGAGAAATTAGCAGTGAACAGACAGTGCCAAAGCGGAAAGGAAGCTACAGGGGGGGGAGGGAGCCAGGGTACCAGGGGTACCAGGGGTCCCCAGAGAGAGGAAAAGCACTGGACAAAAGAGGCGCACTGGGGGCGGGCCCGTGTGTCCCGACCGTCCGTAGGAAGTGGTGTGCTCGGATATGACACTGTGTACAAGGTCAACTCTGTCCAGTGAGCGTGCAAAGCTGGGGAACTTTTGGATTCTGTCGGTGGCGCAGAGGGAATCATCACCGCCACACAGCACAGTGCAAAGCCCTCTTGTAACGTCGCACCCGAATCCCATCACAGTTCAAGATGGAGTCCCTTTTTTGGCAC
>JAALXN010000845.1:0-21983 GCA_012978555.1 Fusarium drepaniforme
AGGCCACTGTGTTAGCGTTGGGATATGATGCCATTATGTGTTGGAAATGTGTTCTTTATTATAGTTGAAGTCGGGATAACCGATGAACAAGATCGTTTCATAATATAGACTAGTAGTGCTATTTATGGAGAGCATAAAATCATCTGCACTAAGTGTTGACTTTGATCGATTCAAAGACTCTTGCTGGCACCTAGTGAACACCCCGTGCCCGTGTGACACACAAGCAAGAGCCTTCCACCATATATAAGCTAATGAATATCTTCGTGAGTGTGCTGTAGATATCTATTTAGATGAGAAGCCATTTCCTACAGCTTCGTGCTCGCTTTTTGGTAAACCCGTTTCCCGTTGAACCAAGTCTCCTCCACCGACGCCCCGAGCAACTTCTCAGCATCCCATTCGAGGTTCAACACGGCAAAATCGGCCGCTTTGCCCACTTCCAAGCTTCCAACTCGATCTTCAGCAAAAACACTCTTGGCTGCACCAAGCGTGGCTGCCGTAACAGCCTCACACAGCCCCAGACGAAAATTCTCGTTGACGGTGGTCGTCCACTCTGGCTGTCGCGCGGACCGTCTCGTCGTCGCCACGTAAAGATTCTTTAAAGGATCCCACGGTGCCGTGGGAGTATCACTTCCAATAGCAAGAAGGGCACCAGAATCTGCAAAGTCTCTATATGCAAAGGCTCGCTTGCAGCGGTCCGTGCCGATGAGGCGTGGCCAGTCGGTTAGAATCATGGGGTCTGCATGGACTGGCTGGATGGAGGCAGTGATGCCCAGACTTCCTAGTCGTTTGGCGTCTTCTGGCGCTGAAAACTCCAAGTGCTCGATCCGGTGACGGCTACCGGGCTTTGTATGTGCTTCGAGGGCGTTGATAGCGGTGTGAATTGCTTTATCCCCGATGGCATGCAAAGCAATCTGCAGGCCTGCTTCGGAAGCTTGCTGTACAACTTGAACGAGCTTTTCGTCAGACCACAGAGGCGGTGCAGACGGCGCAATCGCATAAGGCTCAGATAGATACGCCGTACAGGCATCGATTGTGCCGTCACAAATGAGTTTGATGCCGGTGACGGTCAGGTTTGGGGAGGTTTCCCTATTGAACTGGCGATGAAGTTCAATAGCGCGATCTACCTGCCGTCGTACTGAATCCTCTGTGTCAGGTTTGATGAGCCAGTAAACCGTCATTCGTACGGCGATATCTGGCCTTTGGGAAAATAGAGTGGATAGTGCATCCCATGCAACTTCATCCATGGCCATCTCAACCGCACCCGTATAACCAGAGGCGCTATACTCTTCGAAAGCGCGCAGCATATACTCCATTCGCTGATTTTTGGTGAGAACCTGAGCAAGGAAGGGTTGAACAATGCCAAAGACAGCATTCTCACTCAAGAGACCGGTTGGTGTGCCATCGTCATAGCGGTGAATCTCGCCTCCTTCAGGATGGGGCATATTGGCAACTCCAAGTTCAGCGATTGCGGCCGAATTACACCAGACAGAGTGCAAATCAAGGGCATCGACATAAATCGGGCGAGAGTCAATCTCATCCAGAGTCTTTGCGTGCACACCGTCCGGAGTCAAGTTTATCGCCCAACCCATGGCGAGAATCCTCGGTAGGTCTGGGTTGGCTTTTGAAAAAGATCGAATCGTCTCGAGGATTTCCTCGAGTGATTGGCAATAGTCGAGGCTGACCTTTTGGAGTGACTGGCCGAGCTGAAGAAGGTGCATGTGGCCATCGACGAACCCAGGGAGAACTGTCTTCCCAGCGAGATCTTGAGTATGGGTTGCCTCTTGCTGATGTTTGGCGGAAAGCTCGTCTCTTGGTCCAATGTATTTGGTGATGCCATCCTGTACAAAGATGCTATCCGCAAATTCTGGCTGTCCCTCTAGGCCGGTGCCGCCTTTGGTGAAGATGCGACCATTCACTAAAAGGGTGCCAGCTGAGGAGGAAGTCACCGCCATAGTGCATCAGCTATTGGGAGAAAGAACACAGTGTATCTGCGGTGAGAAGTTGAAATAAGTCGGTGCTGCCTTTCAATGCACAGAAAAAGTAGAGATCACGGTGTTGCGTTATTGGATGGGTAGCTTGTTGGGCTATTCGATCGGCTTATAACCGCCAGTCAACAAGTAGCCGGCATGAATAAGTTTATCCTTCCTCGTTCAGAAATATGGTATCCGGGAATATAATCGGCAGATGCAATGGCTGAAGGACCAACGCAGTGAGACGAATCCTCTGCCAAAGACAGGGGATCACCAAATGGGGTCACTCGATTACACTGACGTCAAAACTAGCCGGCTGGTTAACTAACCCTCCGGTTGGACCCACTTACTCGGACAAACATCTAACGTTAGACCGGCCAATTTCGTGCAAGTGTCGCGTAGCTTCGACATGGGACTAGGCGTAATGAGGCAAGTCGAGCCGCCACTCTCGGGCAAGACTCCAAGAAGACCGGCGCGTATTATAGTGCCGATGGAGTCAGGAACATGGGAAAAGAACACCTAACGTGACATGGATGTAGGGCTTAAAATTCCTATAGCTTATGGGTAAAAATATATACTTCTCTTCTTCTTAGGTGACCTATGGGTGTGCCCTAGCTTTTTAGGTGGGCACTTCACCCATGGGGCCCATGGGCTGGGTATATATCGCTGTTCCGTCGCCTGCTTACTTGGACCATGTTGTCCAGTTCACTTACGCCTCATACCAATTGTCACCCACAGTGGTTCTCTTCCATTCTAAATGTCTGAATCAAGCCTCCAGCTAAATCCCATAGCGCCCAATGGCCGGCAGATAACGTTTAAACGCGGACTCTTTATAGACAACGAATTCGTCTCATCAACTGGAGGCGAGAGCTTGAGACCAATCGATCCTACGTCAGTAACAAATTAGAAGCCGCTCATGAAAGTGCCCGTCAACTTACGCGACATAGCACCGAATTAGAAATCTGTCAAGTCGATGCAGCAAATGCGGACGATATCGATCGCGCTGTGAAAGCAGCCCAGCGAGCCCTCAATAACTCAGAATGGCGTGACATCTCGGGCACTGAAAGGGGAGCCATGATTAATAGGCTTGCAGATCTGATGGAGAGGCACCAAGAGTCTCTAGCGACCTTGGAGTCTTGGAATGCCGGCAAACCGTACACCTCGGTTCTGAACCTCGAGATTCCTGCTGCCATCGGTTGCATCCGTTACTACGCTGGCTGGGCGGATAAACTCCACGGCCAAACAATCCCAACACACTCAAAAAAGTTTGCCTATACTGTTAGACAACCGATCGGAGTCTGTGGGCAGATTATTCCTTGGAACTACCCTGTCCTGATGGCGGCTTGGAAGCTGGGTCCTGCTCTTGCGACGGGAAACGCGGTTGTGTTGAAGCCGGCCGAGCAGACACCTCTTTCGATGCTCTACATAGCAAAACTGGTCGTTCGCGCAGGATTTCCACCTGGAGTTATCAACGTCGTCAGCGGATATGGACGAACTGCTGGCCATGCGCTCGTGTCGCATCCCGGTGTCGCCAAGATCGCATTCACCGGGTCAACCATCACAGGAAGACTCATCCAGCAGACAGCAGGAGCAACATTGAAAAAGGTCACCCTTGAAACAGGTGGCAAGTCACCTCTTCTCGTGTTCAATGACGCCGACATTGAGCAAGCAGCCAAGTGGGCGCATCTCGGAATCATGAGTAACCAGGGTCAAATCTGCACAGCTAACTCTAGACTGTTGGTTCAGTCGGGAGTGTACAAGCAGTTTATCAAGAGATTTGTTGAGCTTGTCGAGGCTCATAAGATCGGAAACCCTTTCAATGAAGACACTTTCCAGGGACCTCAGATCAGCAAGGAACACTTGGAAAAGATCCTATCTTATGTCAAAGGGGCTGTGGAGGAGGGTGCTACGCTGGAGACTGGAGGAGGAACCTGGGGAGAGAAGGGGTTTTTCATGCAGCCTACTGTCTTCTCCGACGTCTCCTCAAGCATGAAAATCTTTCGCGAGGAGATATTCGGTCCGGTGGTAGCCATTTCGTCCTTTGAGGAGGAAGAAGAAGCCATTTCCATGGCCAATGATAGCGAGTTTGGCCTGGCAGCGTCTGTCTTTACAGGAAATATCCAGCGGTCGCATAGGGTTTCAACACGGTTGGATGCTGGCATGGTGTGGGTGAATTCGTCTACGGATTCTGACTTTCGTGTGCCGTTTGGGGGGATGAAGCAGAGTGGAATTGGGAGAGAGCTCGGAGAAGCTGGCTTGGAGGGGTACATGCAGGTCAAGTCAGTCCATGTCAACGTCGGATTGGAGTTGTGAAGATGGATAGTATCCCAGACATCAAGGGCGATAGATGCAGATTACAACAAGACAACGTGGATAGAAGAACAGACCAGACCAACAGTTCCACGTACCATTTGTGATGAATCAATTGCCCGCGCCGCAAGATCCGGGGTTCGTCAATATGCACCGGAACTGGGCCGTGTCCACATGCCGAGTTCCCCGGACCAAAAGATAAGCGTGCCAAAAGAAGAAAAGCGGCCAGCGATGTATTGCGGGGAAACAAGCATCCATGTCACAGCGAGCTCTTCTTATCTCTACTCTGGACAGAAACTCAAGAGTCAGAACTTCGTTATCATCTTTCCAACACACACACAATGCCTCCCGTCGGATCCCGCCGCGCTTGTGACCGCTGTCATTCGCTCAAGGAGCGATGCCACTGGCGGCAAGACCATGGCGCATGCGCTCGCTGCCAGCGTCTTGGCTTTGAGTGTCTGGTTGATCGACCTGCCCGCAAGCCTGGCCGCCCGCGTCGCTATGCCACCTCACTAACGAGGGCACCCATTCCTGGTGACTCGCCGGGTCAGGAAAAAGGCCTTGGATCTGTTTATCCCGCCTTGGGTCCAATGATCCCTCGGTGTCTCCCTTTGTTCAACGACCTCACATACTCGGATCAACGCCTTCTTCAGGACATTCTGTTTGGCGACGCCGCATTGAATGTTTTCCTGATTGGTCCAACTTTTAAAGAACCTCATCGTGGACTTCTCATCTCCCACTTTGTCGTCTCGCGACACACATTGAAGGATGCATTTCTTGCCTTGGCTCTCGCCTTTGATCGCCCCTCTGCCATTGAACAAGCTCAACGCGATACGGGGGCACAGTACAAGCACGCGTCCTCGGCTGTAAGGCACTTGCGTGAGTACAAGGTCCGCAATAGCCATGGCGTCTCCGAGTGTCTAGCACTAGGCGCCCTCATCATATCTTTTACCCACTACCACTCGTCATCACCGGATTCGTCGCCGATATGCAGACAGACCCTCAGCTTGATCAAGGACATGTATGAGTCAGACGAGGACTTAGAACCGGATGATCTAGTCTTTGTTCCATGTCTCATATTGCCTGAGATAATCGACTGTTTGATGCAAGGGTCGGTGCCCACATTGAGGTTCCGCTGTCGGCCTGGAGCTGAAAATTACGTCGACCGATACACCGGTCTCTTTTGTCCGATGCTCCCGAGTTTGTACGACATTTGTGAACTCAACAATGCTCTTTCACATGCCGACCACCAAGATTTACATGACATATTGGAAGCTATCGACCGCATAGAGGGGACGGTGACGGCCTGGCAACCACACATCCCAGAAGGCTTTGCCACTCGCTACACCACGGCTGAGGTGTCGCACATGCTCTGTCAAGCGCAAGTGGTCAGGTTGGGGGCACTTCTTCTAGTACACAGACTACGATACCCCTTTGGCACAAACAACGGCCCAGCACTAGCCCTAGCCACAGCGATCCTCACACAACTCGACTTGACACGGGCCGCAACCAACCACAGTATCTTGTCCATTTCATTACCATTACTGGCGGCATGTTTTGAAATCAAGGAGGAAGCAGACAGAAAGATGTGGCTCTCGAGGATACCAGGACTGGTGGGCTATTCTGTGGACTTTTCACGGCATCTACAAGGCCACATATCAAGGTTCTGGGAACTACTGGATGACGTGCAAGTCGTATCTTGGTATAATATTAGGGAGATGGCTCAAATGTCTATTTAAGACATGACACAAAGATTACGATACTGTCTAGCCATTGAGTATATTGTCGATGACGGTCGATATGCCAATACATTCTTCATCCCGCATGGAACTTGTGAAGACTTGAATGGAGCAAGGCGCCCCCTCAGTCAATTCGGCATCATCTACATGCATTAGCATCGTTCAAGTCACATGGACGAGGCACATACATGGTGGACCAGCTTGGTCAGGCTTCACTGTAAAGTCTTCTCCGGGGACCAGCTTTGCGCTGCCGAATGGAATTACGCACGCTGGATACTGCAAGAGCGTCAGCACAATAGACGGCTTCGAGGAGGCAGACATGGCTCACGTTCAATACGTTGAGGAAACAAGTATATGGCGGGACCCCATACAGGTCATGCTGCACCGCCGTATTCTGGGCAGCCGGTCCAATGACAGCATCGAGACGGTGACTCTGCCAGAATCTCCGCCAGCTTTCAATGACCTCGGCTCTTTTGATATTGAGTGTAGACAGCTTGTCCAAGTCGCCAAGCCCGGTCAGGTCTGGCAGAAAGTCCCACTTCAATCTCTCCAATTCGTCGGTAATTCGCTGTCTCGATGGGATGCAAGGCTCTCCTGCGTCAGTCACTATACGACTTGCTGTTTTGTCAAGTGAAAAGAGGCCCCAGGCAACGCCGTTGATGCCACTAACAAGGCACTCCTTAGGGTCCAACTCGACAAGGATATGTCCTTCGGCTCGTAGCTTAGCGACAGCTTGCGAGATGGCATGTTTGATAGGTGGTTGTAGAGGATAGGATGGATCCTCTGGGAGAACACCCAGCCTCAGCTTCTTTCCCGAAGGAGCAGAAATGTTTCTCCAGGGAACGTCGATTGCCGTCGAGTCAAGATCAGCTGGGCGGGCGTCGATAACAGATTTGGTAAAAATCTCGAGACTCTTCATGTCATTCGCCAAGGGACCAGCACAGGCGAGGATGAACTTGAGGCCTGGATTACTGCAGCCTCTTTGGCCACCATATGGTATTCGTCCAGCTGTTGGTTTGAAACCGTAGGTTCCGCAACAAAGGGCGGGTATTCGGATGGAGCCTGTGTGATGTGTTAGCCTCCTCTTGAATATCCACCCCCTGGGCGCTCTGGAACGGGAATGGGCGAGTTGAAAGGCGACACGCATACCTCCAATGTCGGTTCCAACACCAATGGGAGACCCTCGAAATGCAACCAGCGCGCCCTCGCCACCGGATGAGCCGCCTGCCCCAAGAGCCGTGTTTCTCGGATTCAGAGTACGACCGAAGATGTTGTTCTGTGAATCCGCTGTCTGAAGATTGTCAGAATAGTCTGGGTTCGGCTAGGCGCCTTGTCATCACTCACCATCATGGTCTGGGGAACATTGGTCTTGACAAACGGGACCGCACCCAGAGAGAGCAGAATCTCAACAAGGGGAGAAGTGGTCTTGGAGAATTCATCAAGAAAGGCAACCAGACCGATAGTAGCCTGGGTACCAGGAACATGAAATGTGTCCTTGAGACTGACGGGAAGACCGTGAAGTGGACCAGCAAGTTTACCGCCCTGTCGCAGTTCGTCTAGTTGCCGAGCTCGTAGCTCAGCTTGATCGAAAAAGGTTTCAGTCAAGCAATTAGTCTGTCCAAATCAGCGTATTGTCAGGCCCTCGAATGAATAAGACATACCAGCTGCTGAGCGATGGCTGCTCTCTTGGAAAACGCAGTGACGACCTGCACAGCTGTAAAGGTCCCATAAGCCAGCTTAGCCAATAGGCCGCTAACATCGTGGGACTCAGTGATGTCAAGCTCGAGGTCACTGAGGATGCCGGCGCGACGGGGAATATCAAGCGAGATGAGGTCGTTTTTATTAGTTTCAAGTGGTGTCTTGAGACTGTCTAGGATGTGAGAGGGGAGGCGCCAGGGCTTTGGGATGACATCGGCACAACGGGCGCGCTTCTCCGCGGCCCGGACCTCCCATGACGCATGTTGAACTTGTGGGGGGTTGATAGTCATGGCTATGGTTATGTTAAGATACCGAGTTTATAGGATGGCAGTGTTATTCTCAAGACTGCCTTTCAATGGCCATGAAGAGACGGGATAGCCTCGTTTTATCCGTGGTGATTGTGCCAAGCATCGGCTTCTTCAATGAATCCGAGGAATCATGCCGGCGGCAGGGAACGGTACATGAACCGGTCCATTGTCATTATCCCTGTAGGGTCAAGAGGACCGGCCAGTTTCCCTAGTCGATCTCTTGAAATATACCGGCTCTGCGGGGTTAACCTTAGGTTGCATTTGTGGCAAGCCAAGATCTGTCCCAGTGTCCGATAACTTGGTTGAAGCGGGGAAGAGTACGTCTGTGCGATGCCTCGCCCACTTGCCTCGGCAGTAAGAACACTTCCGCACTTGGGCGAGCTTTCCGGAGTCTCAACTTGGTCTCATCTCCGCTCGCGTGTCAAGGTCACTAAGCCATTGTATGAGGCTTGTGGGAGAAGGCTCAAGATATCTTGGATGAGCTGACGGAATTAAGCCGCCATATTTCATGTGAAAAATGGTGTTGAACAGCCATACTGTGTGTGGGCTTTTGCTATTGATGAAAGCATAGCAGTATCCAGACATCTGATGAGTTGCCACTCACCATGAACAGCCTCACACTCCAACTCACAGCTCTCCCTCAATCAGGTGTACGTCATGAAAGGTCGTAACAATTCAAGTCACCCAGTGTCTATAACAAGCCCTTTATTATTCCGACGACCCATGGGTGAAGATGCTCACAATTCCGTCGGCAGCAGCTTCCAAAGTGCATAAGCCCAGTCTCTCCTCACTGATGAGAAACGAGGACGGTAACCAAGACGGCACGTCCTCTCCAAGTGCCATTCTTGCCACTGCTTGTCCACTCAACCAACACTTGTCCATACCGTGGCCGTTGAAACCTGCGGCAATCCATTCCTCAGTGCCCGTCCGACCAGTTGTTTTATGGCTCAGGTTTCCGATCATGGGAAACCCATCTGCCGTAAACCCCATAATTCCGGACCAAACCTTCCTCGTCTTGGCATCATCAGCGTCAAGGTAAATCTTTGGAACGATCGAACAGATATGATCCCTCGCTGAGGTTGCAACCTCGGAGTCATCACTTGTCAAGAGGTTTTCAATCTCTTGGCTCTCTCCTCCAATCACAATCTCGCCAGTCTTTGCGTTTTGCTGGGCGTAATAAAGACCGGTGGTGAGGCGCCTTGTTTCAGGATCGTAGTGGCCGGTGTGTATCTTGGTCCATGAATATTGGTGCCCGAGCCGGGGAAACGAAGGTCCGGGGTCTTGGACAGAAACGGTACCTCTAAGGGGATAGAGGCTTCCTGTCAGACTCGGCAACAAGTTGGAAGAGTATCCGTTGGTGCAATGAATTATCTTCCGTGCTTTAATGATGCCTCTGGGAGTCTGTAGGACGTAGCTAGGCTCATTCTGAGATGTATCCTCTTCATGTGATATCCTCACAACAGGGGTGTTCGTTTCAATGCTGAACCGCTCCTTGTTACCATCCAGCAAATGCTTTTGGAGGATAGTGACGAGCCGGTAAGGCCATAGAGCACCGGCCCCCTCTTGCTCGCACACAGCGAGCCCGTCGCGGTACTTGTACTTGTTCTAGACACGGACTGTATTAGCTTCATGTTCCACGATAAGATAATCCAAGTGGCATTACTTACATGCAAGATATTGTCATCTTCCACAAGAGTATATCCCAGTTTAGTTTTCTCGCCTGTCTCCTGCAATAGTTTCATGGAACGTCTAAGGCTATCCACGGTCGCCTTATCCCCGAGTGTGCTGGTAGCGATTACTTGGCGGAACTCGACGGCATCCTTCTCTGGCTCACTCAGTTGGGCTATGATAGCCTTGAGCTCTTCGATGTTTGCCTCGGAGAATTTCAGCATCTTCACGGCTTCTTCGACACCGAGTGCAGCAACTAGGTGCTCAAAATGGCCGCAGGTGTCTGAGACGAGATGGCCGCCATTGCGGCCTGTGGCCCCGCTGCACACATTGCGAGCCTCCAAGATGGTCACTCGCAATTGGGAGCCCCTGGGATGGTTAAGTAGGCTATGAGCAACGCTGGTGCCGGTGATTCCAGAGCCGATGATAGCAATGTCAGTTTCCAAGGGAAGAGTCTTGGATTGAGTGGTGGCGATTGAGGCAGGAGGCTCCTGCCAAGCAGAAGAAGTCGGATTGGCAGATGGCAAGCCAGACGTGAGACACAGTCGGTCTTTGACCTGTTGCTTCAGAGCTATTAATCGGGACATTAGCGTCAGCGTTGGCGATGCACGATTGATTTGTGGACCTCCGCACTTACAAGTAGGAGCCATGATTCGGGCAAGAGTTAGACTTCGTCGGGAAGACTAATAGTATTACCTGCAAGACCTCGGATGTAGGAGGGGATATCTAGGTATGCAAGGTAGGTAAGAGTTATATCTTCCATGAAGGAAAAAACGCCGCCGGCCGGTTCGTTGATTCAGCCCCCAAAATTGAAGACGAGCGAGCTGCACATGCTCCTGTCCAGCTAGGCCATTTACAGGCACAAATTCGCATGGTCTACCCCCTCATTCATGATCATCCACATGAGCTTTGAGCCAAGTTGTCCCGGTTACGTTGGCCAATCAAGGACTGAAGAACTGGCCGGTCCCACATTGCGGGAAGCGGATGTTTGACCCCTCCGGTCTGAGGGCCGAAAAGAGGACCGGCCCCACTTCCGCCTCCTGTGGGTTGTTCGGTATAGGGTAACCTATTTCCGTCTCATCCGGAGCGTCTTAACACCCTCGACGAGGCAGATCGAAATTAACTGGTAATTTTCCCTCTTGATTAGGCTTAAATATCCTATTCCAATAGTAAGAAAATATATTTATATATTCTCCCTTCCTTTTCTTATGTTCTAATATAGGACACAGTTTCATTCTACTATATTATTTATTTGCGCGTAAATATAATTATAGGTTTGTGTTAAGGTAGGAGGAAAGTATTATAGCTACTATATAAAAACACTATGAATAGGAGTAAGGTAGGATACAGGGTGTGGAATCTTAATTTGAAGCGGCGTAGAACTAAATAGTTTGTCTGTAGACAAAGGCTAGTATATCTTCCAACAGCTTTTCAGAATACGACAACACAAGAACTGATGAATGTGTAAGCAAAGCATCAGCCAATACCAGAACCAAAATACTCACCATGCCCGCCATCATCGTAGACAGTCAATCTTGCATCGGGGATGAGTTTCTGGATCCGATGCGCGCTCGCGGCCAGGGGCACTCCTCCGTCGGCCCCTCCATGAATGAGCAGCAGCTCGCCAGACTTTGTCTTGCCGAACTCGACCAACTCTCCCGTAAGGTCCTCGGACGTGAATATTCGGGCCGCTCGCTCGATTGCAAGTGCATCTGCAGCATCAAAGATTCGTTCAAACATCTCAATGTCCTTATCTGCTACGTTTCCGGATGCCCCAACCCCCAGTGGGCCGCGGAAGTTGTTCGAGACGAATTGCGACCGATGACTTCTTAGAGAGCTATGAACATGGTCCCATAGCTCTCGAGGTGGACCATCTGGGAATTCTGGCGAGGCAACGGGCAGTGGGAGGGAAGTACTGATCCAGATGTAGCCCTACTCATGTCATTAAGACGTGCGACTAGGTACTGAGGTACCGAATATACCTTGCAGTTAGATCTCACATATTCACTCAGACCGTGTGCGAGAACAGTCTCTCCAGTGCCCATGCTTGCAGCGATGAAAACAAAGGGCCCCGGCTGAATCTGCTCCAGCAGACTGACGACGTCTCGGGCCAGCACGCTGTAGTCAATGTCCCCCTTATGTTCTGGCCCAGACCAGTCACTCTGGCCAAAACCTCGTCTGTCGACGGCGATGCATCGGAACCGATGACTTTCGCAAAGGCTCACAAGCAGCGGATCATACATTCGAGATGATAGAGGCCATTGATGGAGGAAGACCAAAGCCGGCTTTCCAGCTACTTCGGCGCCGTCAGCAACATTGAAGGGGGGTGTGTTCTTGGCTGGAACAAAATCGCGATAGAAGAGCTTGGCTCCATCAAAGGGACTTGTGAACCGCGGCATATTGGATATTATTCCAGTGCCTGGTAATGTCTGGCAAAGCCTGAGGAGCAGTAAGTTCATCGGGCAGCATATAATGCTGGCTTATATCAACCTCGCCAAAGTCTCCGCATCGGGCAATGGACCGAATGAACATCAACACCGTCTTCCCCCGCATCCTGAAAACTCCGACGGACTTTGATATCTGGTTCCTTCCCTTCTATTAATGAGGATACACATCACCTGGCGGTAGTAATGTTGGTATATTCAAGAGTGTGAGCACAGTACCCGCGGAGAAAAGCTACTGTCACTATACTGACAACCTCGGCATTAGGCCAGGGTTGCACCCATTGTTATGCTCCATGCGAAACATTTTCTTATTGCCCGTAGCGAGTGGCTTAAAGACGAGATTCTTTCTAAATAGTCAGGCTATTGCATAACCTTTGCCATCTCAGTCATGCCATTACTCTCAACACAATCCGCCTGTATGTAGTTCCTTAGACTGCTCATTGGAGATCTTGTTATAGACAGAGAACACGGGAAATTTCTCATAGAAAAACACAAGATCAGTCAGTCAATGTCGTTGCCTCTCGCTTTCATGCATTCATCCACTCCAAGCCTCCAGGCATGACGTCTGCAGGCCGGGAACTCGGTAGAAGATGAGCGCCTAACGGGATGCCAGAGCTACTTCACATGTCATTTACGTCACATGTGACACCAAGTCGGTAATATTTAATAATGTCCCCGGCTTCAGCATGTATATACTGCCTGTCATTGCTTAGTTGTATGTAGTAGAGGTTACTCTATTACTCGGCAACAAGTGGGGCCGCCGAGGTTTGTGAGAAACACCGGCCTCAGCTCCCCGTATTTCCCGGATCTATCTGCACTGTGTCTCTTCCCCATGGGGTTGCAACGGGATATTCGATTCGAAATGGCTTCTATATAACATGTCGGGTCCGGCTCCAAGTCCGTCTTCTTCGCCATCACCCATTGCTAACAGCATCAAACATCAACCACTCAACGAGCACCTCAAACATCATTGAAAACATGTCGACCCAAACCCAAACCCATCAATATCAAGTCCTCGTCACCTCTGAGGAGACAAAGGAGGTGGCTGAAAAGCGCCGTGCTCTCTACATCCGCCCCTTCTTCCTCTTCTGGCTCAACTCCTTCATATTCGAAGTGACGATGCTCATAATTAGCATTTTCGTCTTCTCAGGCTTCAAAGACATGTTCCCCAGACTCATGTGGACCATCTTCTTCTGTCCACTCGGAATGGGAGGAGCTATGGGCGGGCTTGTCAACGCGTTCATCGTCGACAAGCATTATGGAAGCAAGGCTGTCCAGTTTTGTGCCATCATGAGCTTGTTGGTATTGGGGGCCTGCAATGACCTCTGTTATAATCTTGACCTTGTCTTTGGCTGGTTTGGGGCGCATGAACACTTTTGGTGGTGGCATGGTCGATATCCCATGATTTACGGCGTGGGATTCATGACTGGGAAGCTGTTGTTTACGGACAAAGGACAGGAGAAACTTGCCGCCTGGGGTGTATAAACGCAAGGTACATGGAACAGAACGTGCCTTGGGATATCTACACTTGTCACGCGGGAGGTAGTTAAACGAGTGGACTACTTCGACCAAGATTGATTTGTTCCTGTCCATTTGCTACGGCATCTGCCCCGGGTTCCTTACTGATTCAAGTATGTAGCTACAGCTTTGATCTAGTACATGACATTCAAATACGAGTCACTTGTAACTAATCTCCACCCAATTGGCAATACCGTGCCAGATCAAACATCACCACCATTAGCGACGCGACCACAAGGTCCGTTACTAAGAACATAGTTCAAACCACCATCCTGGGATGTCTCAAAAGAAGTTCCCATGGCGTCCTGTTGGTTGCACGTGTCTCCAACAACGATCTCACAACTGCCGGCGTTGTCGTAGTACGAAAAGATGCAGTTGGTAGCTTGCAGGCAGGTCACGCAGCAGTCGTAGGCCGAATTAGCAGTCCTGCTAAAGACCTGGTTCTGAGTACCAGGCGAGTTGACGTTGATGGCTGAGAACTGGTGGCCACCGTTGGCGGATGAGACTAGGTTGTTTGCGGCGCATGCGGCGTAGACAGTCTGCGCAGGGGCGGCCTGGGTTACAGTAGCTAGAGTAGATATAGTCAGCTAGATGTTCAAGTAAGGATGGAGATGAGGATGACATACTAGTAGCCGTAGTAGTCGTGGTGGCCGTCGTAGTTATGGTAGTCTGCGCAGTGACGGTGGGGCTGACGGTGACAGTAGCAGCAGAAACCGTCGGAACAGTAACTGTGGTAGAGACAAGCGCAGTGGTGGTCGCGAAAGCAGTGGAGGTGCTAGCGGCAAGGGTCACAGTGGTAGACCGGGTCTGAGCACAGGTAGCGGGCCTGATGGTGCTGACCCTCACAGTCTTGACAACCTTCAAGCACCTGACAGCCTGGGGATACTCTCTTTGAGAGATTCGAATAGGGTTGAGGTTCGAGTTGGAGCCGTCGGGGGGAATGGAACCAGAGCCAGAGCCGGAGCCGGAGCCGGAGCCGGAGCCGGCTCTGGACTTTCTCCTACATGGTTCTCGCTTCAGGAGTGAGATACGTCCGGCGAGGGAACGCTTCTTCTTCTTCTTGGCCCTGTAGTCTGGCTCGTCGGAGAGAGCAGTGAAGCCTGCCGGTGCTGGCTCCGTCACTGTTCCAGTGGTAGTCTGGGTGACGGTTGAGGTGGCACCTGCCGTGGCAGTGTCCGTCACGGTCACGGTGTCGAAAACGGTAACTAAGATCGTTAGCAAGCAGGCCAAAGGCGTGGGCCATCGGAAGCTTACCGGGGTCATTCGTCACGAAGTTCGTGGTAGTGCCAGTAACCTGAACGGTAGTAATGGTACTGATGGACGTGACGCCCACGGTAGACGTGATAGTGACAACGGCTGGTGTAATAGTTCGGGTAACTGTGCGAGCCGCCGGGCAGACGGTGGTGCGAAAGGTCAAGCCAGTAGTTTGGGTGATCGTAGTACGACGGATTGGGTTAACGGAGACACGTCCGGAGGAGGTAACGCAAACCTGCTCACTGAAGACGGTGGTCTGAGCAACGACGAAGCCCTGCAGGGCGGCAAGGACCAGGAGTTTGAGCTGCATGGTTGCGACTCAGGGGTGTTGAGAAGGGGGATGAATCAAGTGAAGTGATGCTCTCATGTGGTGGCAGTGATGCCGTCAGGATGAGGTGTCTCTTCAGCTTGGGGATTGACAAGGACACCGTGGTAAGAGGGGATTTATATCTGTCGATGGGATATCGTCAAATTTGCCATCCTCGAATGCTTGTGAAAGTCGACGGACTTGACCGATTGGATTTGGTCCGCCTTGTTTATCTACATAGCTCTTCATGCGTGGGTTGTCTTCTCTTTTTGGGAGGGCTATGCTCGCGCCGAAACCAATGATAGCAACTTCTTTCTCTCCCGCTCGCCTATCCCTTCGTCCGTGTACATGATCTTGACGTCTTTGGTGGAGTGTCAACATCATCACTTGTGACAAAAGATTTGGCAGAATCAATTGGGAAACGAAGAGTATTCTGAACTCCTCAAGTCAATGGTGACGCTATTCCGACATATTCAGGCGGCAGCCATGGCTAGAGGGGCTGCTTGGGCTTGCAACTCTTGCCTATAGACACTAAGGTAACCGAGTCGAGCCCAATCATCTCACAAACTCCAAATAGCCATATATCATCATGTCGTATGTTAGACATTAGTTTTACGGTATGCAGCATGGAAAAAGCGGTCCATGAATTGGCGGAAGTGAGGTTGATATCAAGCCGAGATGTTGCATGAATATGTCAACGTTATCCTCCTGTACACGCGATGACCTTTCCTCTTTCCTAATAAAAGCAGATATTTCTCTAGGCACTAGGATAGCATCTGCCCCAAGGCCCTCTTAAACACAGATTAACGACGACAATGTCGATGTGACTCGAATACCCTTCCATGTTACAGGCACAGAACCTCTGGGAAAGCCTGAACAGTTTCGATTTTGCCACAACCTCCCGCCTCATGCTTTGGGGTGAAAAAGCTTCACAGTTGCCCACTCTCTCCAAAACGGCAACCATGAGTTCTCAACAGTCTTTACTGGCTACAAAAGCTTTCCTGCCCGCAGCTCAACGGCAGAAAAGAGATCATGGACTTATACGCTTTCGGTCAAATGGAGAATGTAGTTGTCCCTGCATTCTTCCTCGGCGTCTGATGCTGGATTGGGCTTGCGAGGCGTTGGTGGCGCTTCTCGGCCGATAGAAGCCTAGAGAATGAACAGGGGAAGACACTTTGCACATTCAAAATAAGAGAAAAAGTCCTAGGTCTCAAGTCCAGCACCATTTCGCTTCCGGGATTCAGGTAACTTACATGCCCAGATGATAGGACGGTATCGATACGTTTAATCAGGACAACTTACTCAAGGGCTCAATGAGGCTGAGTCAAGCAGCTGGCTTGAACTCAGACATAGAAGGAAGCTTTCGTGGGGAGATCCGCATGCCGAAAAGGTTAAGCAATCGGGAAGACTGGCATCGGCTTGAAGAAAGAGGCCATGGGTGCATGAGGCTTGTCACACATAACGCGTATGGTTGAGTAGGTTCGTATTACGAAGTGGCCAGTTGATGAGCCCATGCTGGCGGTGGCAGGTACAGTAGCCCTTACTAATCAAAGAAAGGTGGTTTGTGAAATAATGCAAGGTGTTCTAAGACGGCCATCCAAGTATGGCTTCCATGCTGCTGGCCGGCAGAGGGCCAAGACTTTCATGCCCACCTAAGCTGAATGGAGCCTGTTTTTTTCCAATCAAGGCTGAAGTCACCGTTTGTTCGATCTTTATGTAGTCACGTGCCTACAATTCTGCTGTTCATGATGTTGTTCATCCTCTCTCATAATGGATTCTCTTTGTTCTAGGCGCATGGTTATCATGTTTTCTGAAGACATGCTGCCCCTCTGAAGCCTGGCCTTTGTTCTGCCGTGTTTTCTTTCATAATGACCAGAAGATGTGATCCACGCTTAATGGTCATCACGACGGGCCGTTGTTCGACTTATAATCACCTGCATTCGCAACCTGTTTGCCGCTTCATCCTCCATACATAATCAGAACCCCAATCATGTAAAGGGCAAATTGGAAATATAAATACACCTGCTGAGAATGGGCTCTTCTCGTCCCATTTTCTTTGTCACATCCTCTCTATAGAGCAGCCAACCAGGGAACAGTCTTGAGAATTCTCCACATTCTTGACCATGGGTTCGCTACTCATAGTTGACCCCGACGACGTCGATGGCGAAGAAGACGTACCCATCACAGTGGAAGATTTCGCAGAACGCTCCGCTGCAGTGAGCCGCAGGCATTTCCACCATATGTACTATCAACTCCACATCGAGTTGCTGCAACGCTTCGGGGGAGCAAGTTGTCACCCTTCAGAGTTTGTCTCAGCGCGACACCGCTCACGTCGTGCTCAACGGGTACTCCTTCACTTCCGAGAACAGGGAGATCGATTCCATCTCTTGGACACGGTCGAGGATGGTTGGTATAGACTGCGTGCGCTTGCCCAGCTGGTGCCACCAGATGAGGAGATTAGCGATTGGCCTGAGAGGACTTATAAGTCCAAGCGGTTCAGATCTTGGTTCAAGCATGAACTTCGCCATTGGCTCCGAGGCCTGCCTCCGTTTCTTCTCCAGGAAGCAGGAGCTCTTCGAGTCATTGATAATCGCGAGGATCTGTTGCTTTTTCGCCTTGGGTTCTTGAGTCTCGAGAATAGCACCGCGACTACCGAAAACGGCGATGATGGATTCTCTGTATTTTCTTTTTCGTCCGTTGGCGCGCTTAGACTGCTTCATCGCTGAGAAGTCAAGAATGAACAATGACCCTACAAATCTTGTCACTCTTTTTTTCTTTCTTTCCTATGTTATTTTATGCACATCTGGCGAGATTTGGAGTTTTCCCCTGGCGCATCTTCTCACTCCCCGACGGCTTGCCGTCTGGCTGGTCCCCGTGTGGGGGATCGTTCAACTACCTATAGTACCTTTTTAATATCAACAATTTCCCACTAGAAACCTTCCCTCTTAAATCAACATGGTGATTAATGAATAGTCAGAGGCTGACCCCCCCTGGTGATGGTACTTAACTACCTACGTTGCCTTGCAGAGTGACTTCCCGCCTGTGAACTTGCCGACGCTTCGAATTTTGAGAACCTCAATTACGTATCCGTATGTGATCGGCAATTTTGCGGGTGACACATGGCGGACAAATGATCGGAGCGCTGCAACTGTCAAGGGTATGCATGAAAGTTGTCATGCCATTCTCAACCCCTCCTTTATTTCCCTCGCGATCACAAAAGTATCTCTCTCAGGTGTATTACTACTATCGCGTTTTGAATCATGTCTAGCAGCGCTGAGCCCACCTCTAGACCAGCCGAAACTGAGGTAACCGGCGTCACTCAGTCGACTACTGGGACTACCGGCCAGCCTCTAGTGGGTATCCCGAACCCCCAGAGTTCATGCAGGGCACATGTACTAACCACTCACAGGCTGTCAACAATGAAGATCGGGACTCTGGACAGGACGATGACGAGCTGGCTGAGTCGACCACGTCGATAAGCGATAGTGTTCTCCAGTACCGAACTATTCATGGCAGGACATACCATAGCGAGAGAGGGAACGCCCAATACTGGTACGATCACTCATAGTGTGTCTTTTTGAGTATGTGACTAACATGAACGTAGGGGCTCAAACGATGAACAACAGAATGAGTCTATGGACATCAAGTGAGTCGAGGCTGTTCCCGTTCATGGATGAGTGGCGTTGACACAGCCAGCCATCATCTTCTTACCCTAGCTATCGGCGATAAGCTCTATCTAGCACCGCTGAGAAAAGACATGGAGGTTAGTCTGACCATCTATTAACTCTTAGTGCTCAGTTACTCATTGGTTCACCCTAGAGAGCAGTTGATATCGGCACTGGGACAGGCATCTGGGCTATGTAAGTGCTCTACCATAAGAAACTCGACAAGCTAACGGCTTTTCTCTAGCGACTTCGCCGATGAGCATCCCGGATGCAAGGTGATTGGTACCGACATATCGCCTATTCAACCTGGTTGGGTACCACCCAACTTGGAGTTGTACGCATAACTCAGACCGTCTTGTGTTAGCAATCACTAAAATTTGCTAGTCACATCGACGATTGTACGCAAGAATGGACCTTTTCACCAGACTCTCTCGATTATGTGCATATGCGATATCTGACTGGCAGCATTGTCGACTGGAGGGCTTTGTTTCGTGAAGCTTTCAGATGCTGTAAACCAGGAGGATACATTGAAAGCCTAGAATCAGCACCATGGCTAGAAAGCGACGACGGAACCGTTACTGACAAGACAGCCATGTCTCAATGGGGGAAACTTTTTGTCCAGGGCGGTCTCAAAATAGGTCGGTCATTCACTCTTGTGGACGATGAGGAGCAGCGCAAGGGGATGGAAGCGGCTGGGTTCGTTGATATTCAAGAGTTCAACATCAAGGTGGGCATTCTACCATTCTGAATACCGACACATTCTGCTAACTTCACCACAGGTACCTCTTGGAGACTGGCCAAAGGACCCAAAGCTGAAAGAAATGGGTCGATTCTCACGCGCCACTTTGGATCAGGATACCGAAGGCTACGTCCTGTATATGGCTACTTCGGAAGGTTGGTCGAGAGAGGAAGTATCAGTCTACGCTGCGAGGCTGCGGCGTGAAATGCGGAACAGCAAGATTCACGCCTATTTCCGTATGAAGGTGGTCTGGGGTAAAAAGCCCGAATAGCTTCGATATTGAGCCTAACCGTCTTTGGTGATGGCGTCTTACCATGGTTGAATTAAGCTTGTCAACATGAAACAAGAACAAAATTGACAGGCCCGAACGATCCGGATATGAGCTGATTTACTGTCACCCCCAAAGATCCTGACATTTACGAACTCTCCAAAGACTCAATCACGCTGTCTAAGACGATGCAGAGACTAAAAGCAGACCAGATTCTGCACCCCGGACTTGGGCCAAGCCGGCATAACCCAGCGGCAGTCACATCAGTCAACGCTTCCACCTCCCACATTCAGCGTCCGCGGCATTTTAGGTAGAGTAACGACACTATTGCCGTGACCCGATGATAGGTGGAAACGAATGGCATGGGGGTCACGCTCGGAGTAGGTCATTCCGTTGCACTCTTGTGGGCCATAAATCCTCCCACACCGCTGGTCCTTGACCATTTGAGAGATGGTTCTCTCGGCTCCGGTTGGAGGATTCTGGGAGGACCCCTGTTGCGAACAGGGACTAGTAGGAAGCTTATAATGACACCTTAAAACATAATACCTTGGGGGCATAAAAGGGACGGATGTCGCTCGTATTATCGTGAGAGGAGAACTTTTCGGTATCTTTACTCTCAACTTTATCTTTTGAGTATAAGCTCGGTCAAGGCAACATCATGGTTCATCTGTCTTCCATCGCTACGGCGGTTCTGGCTTTCGCCAGCGCTGTCAACGCCGCTTGTGGTGACGGCAGCCCTCAGGCTACTGTCACTGGCTCTGGTACCTTTACTGCCAAGGTCGGCGGATCCAGCGTCTACTCTGGAACCGACTACCGTCTTGCTATTCAGACGGCCCTCGACCGTATCAGCAGCGGTCAGCGTGTCGTCGTTTCGTCCTCTGGCAGCATTGGCGCCAATACTATCACCGTCACCAGCGGCAAGACCTTGGAAGTCTGCGGTACTCTCAACGCTGCCCTCAGGTCCGGCCGTGGCGCCATTGAGGTCACCAACCAGAACGACGTCAAGATCCCTTACCTCAAGATGACCGGAAACCCTTACTTCGGTCTTCGCTTCTCAGGCACCAAGAACCTGAACCTGGGTGTGATCACCATGAACCTCAGCGGCGGTATCGGCATCCGTTTCGACCGTGATGCTGCCGCCAACACCAACGTCAAGATGGATACCATCACCGTCACCGGCGCCGGCAGCCACGCCGTTGAAACCTGGAACATTGACGGCCTGGACATCAACAAGGTCATTGCCCGCGATTGCGGCGAGTGCGGTCTGCTCCTCCAGAAGACCACCAATGCCTGGGTCGGCTACGTTGAGGGCAACAACGTCGGCACTGGAACCGGCTATGCCACTCTTCGCTTCGCCAACAACAACGGACAGCTCCCTGATGGTCAGTACACTCAGACCAACGTCTGGATCGACAAGGTTTACTCCCGTGGCGGCGGTCGCGGTATCTTCTGCGTCTCCATGTCCGGAGCTGCCGAGATCAAGCAGATTGACCTCGCCAACAACGGAAACAACGCCATCCTGATTGAGAACTGCTACAACTTTGCCATCCGTGACGGAACCGTCAACGGCGGAGGAGAGGTGCGCGTTGCTGCTCGCAGTGAGTTCCCCAACAACAGCGGTATCTACGTCAAGGCCAAGATTGACAACACTTCTGTTCGGGAGTCTCCTTGCGCCGAGAACATTTTCTGGGGCATTACTGGAAGTGCTTCCAAGAACGTCTGCTAAGCGCATAAATGCGGGGGAAGATTCATCTCTGCGGCAGGCAAAAGGACATCAGCTTTGTACATAGTGTCATTCCTAGATGCCGAGCTAGTATATATCGAGATGTCTCGTAAAAAGGTGCCCCCAAACTGGGAAATATTGTGATCGTCGTTCGGGACTCGCATGAACTCGGTGGTCTTTACCCCGATGTACCGACCCCTCATTGCCCGCCTCTACCCCTGGACTTAAACTCAGCCAGCCCCGCAACCATGTAGGTGAGTGAACCTGGATGAGCACAGAGTAAGCGTGGTCAAGGGCTCGAAGGGGCGGTGGGGGGAGGCCTCTGAGCAACCCAACGGAAATAACACAGCTGTAACACAACTGAAGCTTATA
>JAALXN010000847.1:0-23383 GCA_012978555.1 Fusarium drepaniforme
ACACATCATAGCATCATATCATCATTTGGTTCACCAAGCTACTGAAAAACCTTGCCTTTACGCCTTGCAAGTCCGATACAACACTCAACTTCCAATTCAATATGCCAGCTTCAACATTCGATGTCCAAGCTCTCAGGGCCAAGTTTCCTGCCCTGCAGCAGGATCAGATCTATCTCGACAACGCCGGCGGGAGCCAAATCCTAGGCGTCGTAGTAGACGCGTAAGCCAGCAGAACAACACACTCCCTCCAGCTTGGCTGATGCTGACGTTATTGCTCGCCAGTATTCGAGATTATCTGATTGGCTCCAACGTCCAACTTGGGGCTTCTTACAAAGTTGGCCGGCTTTCGACCGACCGTGTGGCTGAAGGCTTTGTAGCTGGAGCCAAATACATCAACGGTTCTACAGACGAAATCGGTATGATGACTCCTTCTTTTCTTTGCTGCCAACGTTGACCCAAGGATAGTTTTTGGCGGTTCAACTACTCAACTTTTCCGCAACCTCTCTCAGTCTTTGACGTTCCAGCCAGGCGACGAAATCGTTGTCTCGGCTGTGGACCACGAGGCAAATATCGCATCATGGGTCGATTTTGCAGAGCGGCAAAGCCTGACCCTGAAATGGTGGAAGCCAGAGCACCCTACAAGTCCCAAGCTGACTATTGAAAACCTTAAAGGTCTTCTGTCTGACAAGACACGAGTTTTAACCCTCACCCACTGCAGTAACATCCTGGGCACGATTCATGATGTCAAGGCCATTACGGCTTACGCCCATCAATACTCCGGTGTCCTCGTTTGCGTTGATGGCGTTGCATACGCTCCCCATCGTCCAATTGATGTCAAAGACCTCGGTGTCGATTTCTACTCCTTCTCGTGGTACAAGGTATATGGCCCTCATGTATCAATGCTCTATGCCAGTCGTAAGGCCCAAGAGAACATGCGGTCCCTTGGCCACTACTTCAATCCCACTACGTCGCTAGCAGACAAGCTTGCCTTCGCCGCAGGAAACTACGAGCTCGTTTCGAGCGTGCCCGTCCTCGTCGAACATCTCCTCTCTGAAGGCTGGGAGGGCGTGAAGCAGCAAGAGTCTGCGCTGCAGGCGCTATTGCTAGAGTATCTTATCAAGCGAGGGGACGCAACCATTTACGGCGAGCAGAACCCCGATCCGAGCATCCGAGTACCAATCATCAGCTTCAAGATACGCGGCTGGGGATCACGGGAGTTGGTCGAAGCTGTGGAGCATAAGACAAACCTTGGTTTTAGGTGGGGAAGCTTTTACTCGCAGCGTCTGATCAAGGGCATTATGGGGCTCGATCCTGTCGATGCAATCGTTAGAGTGAGTATGGCTCATTACAACACCGGTACGTTCATGATCCATGACTTTGCTCCGCCAGACTGATATGTGAGTAGTTGAGGAGGTAAAGGCATTGATTACCGCCCTCGAAGAGATCGTCGTGAAACGATAGAGAATGGCTAAACGAGAACGGCGTGGCGCTCAGCGGGTGGCCGTCTCATGGTGAGAATAAGGTTGTCAATCCAATGAGTCACCCTGCTACCCGCTCGCATAGTAGAATAAGATTAAGCATCATGGACAGAGTAGAGTAGGATGGAAAGCAAAGTTTTGCATTGAGCTTCATGGCTGGACACCGCAGCGTTCATGGACCCCTGTGACTGACTGTTCCCCGTTCGCTGGTCGAAATAACGGGAACTAAAGAATTTAACAAGGTTCTGTCTTCTGTGGTATTAGGTTACTAGCATCCATAGATGGTATATGTAAAACTGAACCCCCTGGCGCCCGTGCTTACGGAAAGAGAAACGATTACAACAATAACGACAAGAGCTACGCGAGCTCTCTTCAAACTTGACGTTAGAATCTTCATGGGGGTGCGGGTGGAGGGTCAGCATGAATAATTTCATCAGTGTTTTCAAAGCTTCTCCTCCATAAATACCTCCAGAACTTATCTATTTACCTAGTTGATACAGCTGCAAGTTGCAAAGTGCAAGGCAATGGCAAAGGGTTGGCTTTCGGGTATACTCTTTAGGGTATGGCACAAAATTAAGATTATGCATCCCCCTCAAACGCTCACGAGTAGTCCGCATTTATACCACATAAGACCAAAGATCATCTAACCACGAGAGCAAATAAAGGGTTTGCTAACTGAACCGCTACCGAATGCCCCGATCTGTAAGACAATAGGTAAGCTAAGAGCCAAATGGTCACGTAAAAGACACGTACCGTTTCGTTGATGCTGGAATATAAACCACATCCAAGAATGACGACGCCAAATAAGAAGAGAAAGGATGCACCAATAGCAGAGGGTAAGTTCTTTTTCGAATGCCATTTCCCCTCGCGGAGCAGCATGAACCACATCAATGCCGGGAAGTAGAATGACAGTCCAGACAGGAAAAGCGTCGCATTAATCAATAGAAGCTCCGAGAAGAATGGGATGGCCTCGGCTATGATCCAAGCTAAGAGAGTAATAACGAAGACCAGGATGATCCACGTGATCCAGCCTTTGCTAGTATTCACAAACCGAACAATTGAGTCTCGATAATAACGCCCATGAATGTAGCGGCAGACAACTGTGATGTTGATAGATCCAGAAACCAGGATAACAGGCATGGCCACCCCAAATGCAACTCTGGATAGAAAAGGTCCAGTGGACAAAAGGGCAGGGGACTGAATCCCTTGGCCTACAAAGACATAGATCAAGGACCCAGTCAGAGTATATACGATAATTTCGATAGTTGCCAGAGCGCGGGCTGATTTGAAGAAGTCCCCCGGGGTATGCATTTCGGACATGAAAGATGGTTGCGCAATAGCGAAGCCATACGCGAAGACAATGTTATTGATGGCCACAAAAGCTTCGGAAAGCGTGAGGCCTTCCTTCGGCCACGGGGACCATGGAATGGATGATTGTGCATACTCGTCGGAAGAGGAGCGGACACCCGTGCCAACAATTGTGATTCCTATGGCCAAAATAATTGATGCAAAGTCAATATACCCCAGGATTGCGATCTCGGCAAAGGATGGAGGGATCGCCAGAAGGAACATGGCCACGGCAGTGACGACAGCAAATGCCAAGGAGCAGATTGAACTTTCTGTGATTGTAGAAAAGGCGATAGCTCCTGTGAGGCAATGCGACCCGACGCCCATGACGGTGGAGCAAACGAAGAAGACACCAAAGAGCTTCGTTCCAAAGGGGCCGAACATAAGACGGCCGATATCGACGTAGTGATTGACCTCGGGAAACTTGAGTTGGACTTGGGCGAGAAGAATGCTTCCATACAAGGCAACAAGACCAACTCCGATGCATAATATGACGCCCAAAACCATGCCGAGCTGTGAGAAGGACTTGGGAAGCCCAAGGGCACCAAGGGCGATCGCTTGTACGATGAGAATGACTGTCATGCGCTTCCAACCAAGCCGATGGAAGTAAGCTTCTCCCTCGACGGTTTTCTGCCGCTCCATGTCGGTTTGCTGCTCCGAGAGAGGAATTTTGATTGCTTCTATAACGCCGTTGCTGGCCGACAAAGAGACCTGTGGTGTTATCATGTCGTCCTTGTTCTTGGCCGTAGGGGCTAGGTTGATGGGGGGGTTTTGTTGAGTCATCTGGCTTTGTCTACAAGCGAATAGAAAAAGAGGGAGGTATGTGTAGAGATCGAAAAGCTCGCGGTAGAAGAGCAGAAGTCAAGAATCTAGGAAGGTGCTTCACCATGGGAAGGGAAGGGTAAAAGTGAACAAGAACACTGTTCCTGTATTTATCTTTTCAAGGCAGGACGATAACACGGGGTCCCCGCATTTGTTGTAGGCCCACTTCCCCTCACAATCCAGGGATGGACTGATTAGGTCCAAGGTTTGTCTTGATCACCCCAGACGGGGTAATCCAAGCCAAGGTTCTAGCAACCCTGGTACAGATGTCTTCGGTCGCAACAATCGTCTTTCTTTTGGATGTTGGGTGTGTTCAACAGATCGGTCGATAATCTTGTCGCCATTGAGCATCGAAAGTGATTCACGGTGTTTACGTGAATATGTTCCACTAAGACGAGCGCAGCGTTTCTTCCAGGGCTGATAATAGGTCAAGCGACGTGTCGCCGCTTGCGCCTTCAATAAGATTCAGAAAGGCGTATACCTACGGCCCCTCTGTTCTTTGCCTATCTTTCTTATCTTGACAACGAGACTACTTATTTGCGGTGTTATGGTCGTCCCAATGTGAGTCCCACCACATTTACTAGTCTAGTTTATCTTCCCTCTCTCTTGGTTATGACCGATGACCCATTTCCCGCATCATGCCAGACTCCGTACCCCACGGGGGTTTTGCCTTCAGGTTTGGGCTGAGTGAGAACAAGTTCTCAAACGTCGCTCAACGTAGAGGCGATAGGCGTGGCCATCCCGGGTAGAGTTGAGGAATTGAAGCCTCCGCAGAACGGACGCTGGAACAAGCCAGTATCGTGGGTAGTGTTATCAACAGCAAGGAGCAAGGGGCAAGGAGCAAGGAGCAAGGAGCACTTGGTAAGGCGCATTAATATGGGGAGTGGCTGGGAATCCAGAGCGAGTATTGGTCGGCCAGGGTAAAGTGGGCGTGCAGCACCCTGTAAGGAGCAAACTGGTGGAGTAAAACTGGGTAAGGCGTAACTGACTGAGGCTCTAGGGTACAGAGACTACGAAGGAACTTCGTGTGTCTGGCAATTTTCCGCAAGGTTGCGGTCTTTATGGAGCATGAGGTTTAAACTAGGTCCGTACCGGAACTTATATATACCCTAGGCGTGGATATTAATATATATGCCAAGTATAAAAATAGACCCAATTAGCTCTCAACCAGCCTTCTGTCAATATCTGCGCGTCCAAGATGCGCTGTAGCCAAAATAACACTATCATCTCCCGCAAAAGCCTTATCTCCGAAAGCCACAGCGACCTCCTCAAGTGAGTGATTAGCAGTCTCGACGTAAAAGAAATGAACCAAGACGACCGAAAAGAGACAGAATCCCGCAATGATGACATAGTAGTAGCCGCCGATGCCTGCGAACGCATCAGGAGCCGACATACCGATCACAAAATTGAACGCCCAGTTCGAGCATGTGGCGAGCGCCATGCCTTTGCTTCGGGCGCGGAGGGGGAAGATCTCGGCGGGAAGCAGCCATGGAACGGGGCCCCAGGTGAAGCCGTAGATGACGTTGTATATCATGACAAAGGCGTAGATGCCATGAGCGCGCACGCTTGGGTTTCTGATCCTGGCTTCGGTAAAGGCGCACATGATGCAGAGTGCGACTGCCATTAGGATACCTGGGCGATTATGTAGTCAGCAAGGCCACTTTTAGGGAAGCACCAAACTCCAAGGTCAACCCACCTCCAAGGATCAGAAGAGGTCGACGTCCCCACCTGTCAGCTAGCCACCATGTAAGGATTGTAGCAGCAACGTAGGGGATAGAGTTAGCAGCTGTGTAGAGGAGGGACTTCTCGATGCTCATTCCAGCGTTGGCGAGCGTTGAAGGGAGGTAGAACGAGATGACGTTGATGCCGTTGAGTTGCGCGAACATCTGCGCCGTCATGCCAACAAGAGTTCGCTTGCGATAGCGCGTAAACATTTCGAGCCACGTCGACTGTCCGAGGGTTGCCTCGTAGCGGACGGCTTCTTTGATCTCCACCATAACTTGCTGGACATGAGGGGCTTGCGTGTCTCCATTGGGGGTATGTAGATCCGCAACTGTCTGAAGGCACTCGTTGACAAAGCCATTGCGGGCGAGCCAGCGAGGAGTCTCGGGGAGAATAAAGGACATGACGACAAGTATGAAAGAAAGGCCCATCTGGATAAAGTAGGGCCCCTGCCACGATTCGTGCTTTGGGACCATGAAGAAGAAACCAAAATCGGCCCAAGTTGAGAGAGCATAGCCACCGATCAGGAACGTGTACTCAACTCCGACCATAAGTCCGCGCCGGTGTGGTGCTGCAATCTCGGTCTGGATTACCGGCACAGTCATAGAAAGGAAGCCGACACCGAGGCCTTGGAGGGTACGGCCTATGACGAACGTCTTGTAGTCTGGGGCGAAGGCTTGGATGAAGGCAGTGGCCAGGTAAATGAAGCCGCCAAGACGGACACACTTCTTCCTGCCTATCATGTCGCCGAGGTTGCCCGCGATCAAGGAGCCGATCGCGGCTGCAACCTGAAGACATGCCACCAGAATACCTGTAATATTTGGATCGGTGTGGTCGTGGGTCCCGTCGGCGCCGCCGTAATCGCTGAAGAACCTTTTCGTAAAGACACGATTAACCAGAAGGCCGGCAACGATTCCTATCCTTGACGTTAGCGTGATGACAAGTAGGATCAATCCCCCGTGGTAATCAACTTGCCCTGGTCATATCCAAACAAAGCATCGCCCAGACTTCCAAATGCGCAGGTCATCCAGAGAAGAGGCTTGCCTTTGAAAGGATAACGATGGTGGATTGCCTTGGGCTTGAGCTTAGATTCAAGCCATGAAACGGGAGCTTGTGGGAGGACTTCGGCCACCCCTGGGGATCGCACTGTCTCCATCTGAGTCGGCGACGGCGGCTTCTCCATACTTGCGGGCGAGTGTGGTAGGAGCAGTATTGCAATAGGGTTCGGGGGCGAGAATGGAGAGGAAAAGGAACCTACGTTGCTGCACCGCCGAAATTCACGGACCTCATCTCAGATATATAGACCTTGATCCGGCTTGAGGCCGGGGATTCACTTTAGCTCATCTAGCCCCATGGGGACCCCAAAGCCACCGAATAAACTACTTCTTCTGCATCTGGGGGTTTGGTATGGGGTTGAAGTCAGCAGACGAGGGGGAGACGAAGCAGGGAAGATGCTAGAGACCCGTTTAGCTTCCGGCGGAGGTTGCTCGACATCGGTGACCGGAGCGAGTTACCCTTATGGGACCCGGCGGATAGTGCGGGACTATTGTTCCGGAGGATGATAAGGATCAAATCGGACATCTGATGCAGAGTTTGAGGGGGCCAGAGTAATGATATGGTCCTTTGGGGACATTTAAATTATGTAACTCTCCTTTGACTTTGCCTGAACTGGAAGATTGATCATTTCATAGTCGCTGCTGGCCGGAACAGCAAGCAAGTGGGCGGCCTTGTTCCGGTGGGTTCGGGCACCACTTGCAGAAGTAAGATCCCCAGAGCCGGCATCTCCAACTCTCATAAAAGAAAGAAGAAGAGTGGCAACCCCAGTAATCACCCAAGCTTCCAAATCACCCGATACCCTTCCTCGCTTGACTGTCTGCGTACTAAGTACGTATTGAGGCGAAATTGTGGTTATGCTGTCCCCTATTCCCACAACCTGCAAGGCCGGGGTCGTGACCAAGCACGGCCCCGAGTTTCAGATTGAGATTCAACAAGTCCCTATACCCGAACCAGGTATGCGTTGATTGACGTGACTGCTGCTTAGAGCCCGATCTAAACGCGTGTTTACAGGCCCGGACGAGATCTTGATCCGGCTGAACACCACTGGTGTGTGCTACAGTGATATTCACTACATGCTCGAGGATCTTCCCTTGCCCCGAATGGGAGACTATGGGGTCCGATCACCAGGCCATGAGGGCGCTGGGGTTGTGGTTAAGCTGGGCAGCCAAGTCAGGAATTGGAAGCTCGGTGACCGTGCTGGGATCAAACCAACGTGGAACACATGCATGTCCTGCTACCTCTGCTGGGACCGACTTGAGTGCCATTGCTCCGAGGCAATTCCAACTGGCCTGAAAGTTCCGGGTAAGATTGAAGCCAGTAGTGTTTCATGGTTTTAACCAAGCTGATGATTGTGATAATATGAAGGGACTTACCAACAGTATATTGTCAGCCCCGCCAGATACGCGTCGAGGATCCCGGACGGCGTAGACGACTTCTGTGCTGGGCCTATCAAGTGCAGTGGATCAACTATTTATCGCTCTGTAAGTGACCCCTATTCTCAGGTATCGTTGTTGAAACCTGCGCCTCGGCTTACCCTCGTTAGCTTGTCGACTCAGGGCTCCGGCCTGGAGACTGGGCTGCCTTTCTTGGGGCGGGCGGAGGAGTTGGGCACATGGGCCTCCAGCTTGCTAAAGCCATGGGTCTACGCGTTTTGGGAATTGACGCGGGCGAAAGTAAGCGGAAGCTTTGCCTGAGCCTTGGCTGTGATGCGTTTGTCGACTTCACACAAACGGATGATTTAGTAGCCGAGGTCAAACGTATATCAGGCGGCGAAGGTGTCCACGGCGTCTTCGTGACCGCAACCTCTTCGGCTGCGTACTCGATCGCCACTAAGATGGCATGCATCGGTGGAAGAATCATGTGTATTGGGATGCCGGCTTCCGGAACAGCCATCGCAGGAGACGACCCCATGTTCATGATCCTTCGGAACCTGAAGGTCATCGGCACGCTCACAGGGTCCATGAAGGATACCGCCGACGCCTTGGATTTTGCGGCACGTGGACAACTAAAGCCTATCTATGAGACGTTTAGCATTGATCGGCTCCCAGAGGCTGTTGGGTTATTAAGAGAAGGAAAAGTAGCGGGTCGATGCGTGATAGACTTTAACGCTTGAATAAGTTAGCACTATATTGACTATATTTGAAGAAGCTATAAACCAAGATTTAAGTGCTAAAAATAAATCTCAAGGAGTATGAGTTAATAATAAAAGTAGGAAATAAAAGAAAGAAAAAAGGAAAGAAGGAGGGGTAAAGAGGGGGAAAAAAATAGCTATAACCAAGGTCTAGTATATTATTTTACTTAAACCCAACTCCCTAGCCAGCCTAGTTGCAAACATTAAGATATGTTCTTAATTAGGCGGAACGTAAATAATTCCCCATTTGCGCTAATAATTCATATTATTACTATTGGTTCGGGAAATTTAGATTACTATAAATAGCTAGGAGTTCTCTTTTCCAGCTATCGCCGATACTATTAATATCATAACCTATCTCTTCAATGTTCTTCAAGGCCCTCTTTGTACAGATCCGGAAGTAAGCTGCTCAGAGGAATACGCCTAAACTTAAATACCATAAGCTGGGGGTAACCCCACTTGTGGCCATCCTCCCTAACGAGGTCAAAAGCGTCCTCGGTCCATGAAACTACGTCCATGGATTTCCAAATTTTTAAAATGGGATCTAGAATGTGGGTTATTCGCTGTTCAGTGACCGGGACGAGGTTGGATCTTAGAAGCAACGGATACAGAACCGAGTTACAACGTACCATAACAGTCATAGGCTCGGATCTCTGCCTGCACCAGAGCCGGGCCAGTATCGTGGTTGGGACGGGAGAATGAGAACTTGAAGGAGATATCGCCTCTCGGGTTCTCTTTATACCCGGTGATGTTTATCCCGGATATCTGGGGACCTTCGGTGTGGCTGAGGAGGATAACCTCGCACCTCTGATGAGGGTGATATTGAATGAGGCTTGGGCGGCTGCCTATATCGATGTCATTTAGTGTTGGAGGTTCCTTTGGATAGCCTTGAGTCAGTTAGGGGATACCTACAAACCCAGAGGCCTTGGTATGGTCGCCCCTTGGAAGGGAGTAACACTTCTGCCTCTAGTGCCGCGTAAATGTACGTTCTGGTCTCGTGAGCCAACTCGAACAGGTCCTTGCTCAGCTCGCGGTTCCATTTGTCGTCGGCCTCCTTTGAGTGTATCACGGCTCTCCCTGCGCAAGGTATACTCGTCGGCGGCCATGCGTGTTTCGTGTTGACGCGCTGCAACGTTATGGATGCCGTGTTGAACTTGGTACTAACTTCTCCCTCCGAGGATACAACTAGTAGGGGTTCCTGGTTAAGGCCGAAGCTGAACGTTCGCATGACCGGGTCGTCTGACATTTTTAACGTGTACAAGGCCGTATGGCCAACACCCTTGTCGTGTGGCCGGGCAACCAAGAACTGGCCGCTGTGGGGATGGTTCCCAATCCACACCTTGTTGGGAAGCCAGTCCATCGACTTCAATCTCTCCGGCATCCAGCTAGGTCGCTCGAACATGTCGCTTGCATCGACCTCTCGCATATCATCTGCCAGGCCCATCTTGAAAGACCACATGTGGTATGTTCTGTTGGGTGTGCCGGACGCTCCTTCTGCGAGCTCGAGGACGCAACCGACGTACTTGATTGCCATCGGCCGCCCTTCCAATTCATCATCTTGAATTTCCCCTAGGGCCTTCACGAGTAGGCACGGTCCTCTGTCCTCTGGATCATCTCGCATCAGCATGCAGCTGCGCCAGTTCTGAAGGGCGGCCTTGACCTTCATGGCAATTTTCGGGTGCGAGGAGGTCGGGTATATGCGGTTCTTCTGGACGTCTTCCTTGGTCAACGGGGCGAAGCGATAAGACCCGGCAATCACGCCATCTCTGCCGATGACACAGGTATGGTAACCGCTGTGCAGTTCCGACGCCGCGCCGAACAGGTCCGATGCTGCGACAGCCGGCATGTCGTACAGGAGGGGCGGGCACCACGACCAGGCGCCGGTTTCAGTCACCGTGTCCAGACCGTGCAGGAGGCTGGGAAATTCAATCTTGTAGAGCTTGTCTAGGATCGCCCGTGTGATGTCCGCCTCCTTCTTCTTGTAGCTGACCCCTTCCACGCCGGCTAGCAGGGCCGCTATTATCATCTTGTCGCGCTGCCAGGACGTGGTCCTTGGCTTCAAGACCGAAAGGAGCTCGGAGATGTTGGTGATCGGCTTGCGCAGCCGACGTAGGACTTGGGATGCGATCCAGTGAGCCCGTGAGCAGCTACTTGGGTCTCGAGCCAGTATGTCCTTGTCCATGTCTTTGACGATGGGCTTGCTTCCCTCTCCGGCCTCTTTGAAGATGACCTTGACGTTTCCGGACATGATGAACTCGAGGGCCGTCCACCCCCGCGTAAGCCAGGCGGAAAGCACGAGCGCAATGCAGGGGCTACCGTCCTCAGCCCATGCAAAGTTAACGAGGTATTCATCGTGGACGAGGGTGTACTGTGCATCACGGTAGTTGTTGTGCATTTCGTCAATCGCTTTCCTTCTAGCTTCCGGTTCCGTGGGGATGGAGATAGTGTCCCACCAAATGCCTTCGCAGCCGTGATCGATGCTCCCGATTAGGGTCGTGAAGTACTTGAAGAGACAAGAGTTTACTTCTCCGACCTTGCCCAGCCCGATCCCTGTGCCGTCCGACCAGACGTGGGATATCGCCACGTACGGCTTCCCGGACGGTAATATCTCGAATGGCGGTTGGATTGACCACACCGTGCCCCCTTGTCGCGCCATGGAGTCGTTTAGCCTCGTCGGGTCGAAGAAGAGCTTCGCCGATGAGCACCGATTCGCAATCTCAGGGACCGTCCGCCCTTCGCATTTGTGGAGCTGCTCGACTTTGGTGCTGTCGACGGAAGTCAGCCTGCAGTATCCCGCCAGACAATCCTCGTGATTTTCATGGCGTAGTTCCTGTGGGCGACATGCGGCGAGCCCAACCAAAGCCGGGAGATCGGCTTCCCGGCGTTCCGTGACCAGCGCGAGGTTCCAGAGGCGGCTCGGACAGATGCCCAGCTGGCTCGCCGACGACGCTGCCTTGTCTACCGCGGCCGCGAGCACCTTAACCGGCACAAATTCCGGCGACCACTTCATCTGCAGCACGGTGCTCATGTGCATCGTGTGCGACTCCACCACAATCGCCCAGTAAATCATGTCCAGCACGGCGAAAATGTCCCCGATCGAGTCGACTCTGCCTTCTTTGCCGATGAATTCCCCCCCGAACCCGACCGCCTTCGTCTTGTACTCGTACACAAGCCAGTGGCAGGCGGCCACAGCGGACGTGAGGTGGAAGAATGTCTGGCCATATCTGTTCACCTCGTCGAAGGACATCTGGCAAGACACAGCGCGTATGAGCCACTCCCGAAAACCCTTCCACTCGCAGTGTTGCACGATTCCCTCCAGCGTCTTCCTGTTCTTCTCACACTCCCCGTTGGTGCAAGGGTAGACCTCGGCCTCGGCGCATATGCTCGCCAACCTGTTCAGGAAGGGCCACTCCGGGTCCGTCACCTTGTCCGTCTGGAAGCCTATCTCTATGGGCTTTATCCACATGAGTGTCGGTCGCTGCAGCAGATTCAGACATGAATAATCCGTGCTCTCCACCATCTGCGGCCCGCGCACCCGACCGAGCAAAGAAGCCTCTAGGTCAATCTCGCGCATCGGGAACGGCTTGTCAAATGGTTGTGGGACATTGTTCTTGAAGAAGATGTAGTTCTCTTGGGCCTTCAGGGTGTCGGCATCCGCAATCACCTCGTGGTAGCCCGTAATGCCTTTTTCATATACCAGACCTGTCTTTGGATCTCGGTCCCACATCTTTGCAGCGTACGATGGCGCTAAGTGGTCATGGGAGGTGGAAAAGATCAGGCTCCTTCCGACAGACTGGCGTGTGGGCTACCTATGCACTGAATCAGCAAGAGCAAAGAGTACTTCAGCTTGTAAGGTGCAGAGTAAACATAGTGAAGAGGGGGAGTAGGCTTGGGGCCGACGACGGAGCCTTTGGAGATGAACAGCCCCTCTCAGATGAGTCACATCACGTCGGAACAAGCACTGGCGTTACTTCATTGGTTATATCCCGGCCAATAGATACAGAGGCTTCGTTATTACATGGGGTACTTGAGAGGGAGTATCGCATTTTTTAAAGGCTAGCTAGGTAATTTGTTTTGACACCACACGTGAAAGATCCCAGTGGAGTATACCATAGCTTGATATGTTATGTGTAGATATTATACTCACTCGTGCGCTCTTTGGGGCATCTCGCACCTCCTCGGCAGGCTCTGAAACCTAACTGTCACACCAAGTCCGCCCAGTCCTAGGACCTGTACTACTGACTGTCTAGATACAGAAAACAAATCAACTTTAGACCTTGGCTTTCAACTTTGCAAACTGCTCAAGCCTCTCCTTGCTAAACTGGAAGCACTCTGGCATGCCAGTCGTGCTCCAGGGCTTCCCAGTAATAAGCTTGGCCAGCCCAGGTGCGCACTGGAATATTCGTGCCATTCCTTATAGTATAATTCGTCAGCTTCTATCGCAAATGGCATTGGTTCAGCGTAACTCACCGTGCCCATTGAACCCAGCGCAGATCCACTGGCCTTCCAGCCCATCGATAGATCCAACGAGTGGCACAGCGTCTGGCGTTTCTCCAACAATCCCAGTCCAGACGTGAGAAAGGCCCTCTCCAAATCGGGTTGGTAATCCAGAAGAAGACCCAAAAGCCAGCATTGAAAACTCAGCCACGCTACTTTTCATCATGCTGGGGTTGTAGGATGAGTCGTCAAAGGTGAATCTGTCCTTCATGAATTCAGGTGTCCAATCCGAATCTCTTCGCGATGCTGCTCCCCCAAAGACAAGGGTGCCATCTTTGAGCTGGTTTACCGAGAAGTAATGCCCAGGGCCGTATCTCAATGACATTGTACTCTTCAGAGTGTTGTGGCCGGATAAGGATGCCGGGGGTATATAGGAATGCCCCTGGGCTCTTCGTGGCGTGACAACACCAGCCAACTCTGGAAGCAAGAATGCAGCATATGCATTGGTACAATGAATGACGGTTTGTGCAGAGATGACTCCTCGAGGTGTAGAGACATCCCAGCGCATGCCAGTTGAGCGCTGGTGCTTCAGAATCTTGGTAGCAGGACAGTGTGTCCAGAGTTTCCCGCCTTTCCGAATAACATCACTCAGGATCCACTGGCACAGCTTGCCTGGGTGGTTCGATGCCGCAGGCCATTCGTAAGTACACAGGGCGCCGGGAACTTTGGTCTTTGCCTTGGCTTCCTCGCCCTCGTAAAACTTGATGTGAGATACATCGCCGCCGGCATCACGAAATTCGGTGAGAGCCTTGGCTAGGTAGTTTGTGTAGCCCTGACCAAGGCAGACTTCGAAGGTGGTAGTGTAGTTGAAGTCGCAGTTGACGTTGTTGGACTCGATAAAATCTTTGACGTTCTGTAACACGACCTTTTCGTGTTCGATGATCAGTCGAGCCTGTTCGGGGCCGTGGAGGGAAGAGAAATGAGGGAAACCGCGGAAGGCATCTGCAGCAAATTAGTCAGATCAAGGCGTCCTGTCAACGAAATGGAGAAAAGGCAATGAATTACGGGAGGCCAACCTGGTCGAACATGTCCTGCATTCCTCCCAGTTGCACCTGATACTGCCTCCCTTGCTTCGAGAATCAAAACATCTTTCCCCTCGACGCCGCTGTTGATAAGTTCCCAGGCGGTTAATGCCCCAGAAATGCCAGAACCGATGATCAAATACTGGGTAGATTCTGGTACATTGGAGAAACGATTCTCATTCAAGTGAGGGAATGACCGTGTAGTGCGGTGCCAATGGGACAAGTTTGAAGACGGGACGGGGAGCGAAGTCTGCATGATTGGTGTTCGCGGTGTCTGCCACAAGACTTTGTAGAAATGATGAGTAATGTGATGAGGTATCACGAAAACATGGTGCCTGGGAAGGAGTTTTTTATGGGTTAAGTAAAGCTACCAGCTTCGTCCTTCCAGAGGCCGGGAGACGAAGGGGCGGGGAAAGCCGCATTCGCCTACTCTGCGAAGCCGGAGACTCGCGCTTTTGCCCCATGGGGCACATGGTTGTCTGCGGCGTGGTCCATTAACCCTTAGATGCAGCAACTGGGGGAGCGGACACTGCCGCACACAAATGTGAATGAGGCGGTGGACTTTTCCGCATACAAAGGGAGAGTGGAGTGGGTGGTCCAACTGGTCTTATCTCTCTACGGACCTAGGCTCATGCCCAATTCTCGCTAAGCAACATGGATGTGCTATCTCGAAATGGCCACTGTTTTATTTGGCAGCGAATCTGGTCAACTGACGTCTTCGGAGTTCTCGTCGGCAAGCAGATAGAGCGGTTTGCGAGCTGCCTAGACTTGAAATATGTACGGAGAGTGACCATTTAGGAACCCATATCCTTTTCGGGAATTGGATCATTGCCAATCAGAGCCCAAATATCAAGATCTTGGAACAAGAGAGGCTCTTGGTCTGAGTGAAGGGCAAAATCATCGGGAGCTAAGAAATCAAACCACGACGGTTGCCTTTGTGGAAGATCGTTAGTCACTAGTGTGAGAAGCTATAGGTGGCTACTTACTCTGCTTCCGAGGGAATGTTGCTTGGAATGCCTATTCCTAAGGTGACGTTTTGAGCAGAGAATCCACGACCAGCATGCTCTTCTGCGGCAAGATTCATCGCGATATTTGGAATCGCCAAGCCCGCGTTGCCAACAGACTCGGCCTTGACAGCTTCTAAAACCTTTGAAGCTGTGATATCAAAAGCATCCCGTTTGCCTTGGAATGAAGGGAACCGCTCTACCATCCCCCATAGCAGTGACGAGCAAGTGTGGACCAGAGACTCGAGAGAGGTCAAAGTGATAGCTTGTTGCACACCCGGCGATCGGATGTATGCAAGCATAAGAGCTGTTCCCGCGGAAAATACGTTTTCGATTGACTGCCAGTATATTGACAGCCTCTTCTGACGAAATAGGCGCTGATACAGGTGAATCATGTTGGTCGCAATTTCAGCCATAGTCACGGCTTGCTGTTCAGAGGGCGTTGGGTTATTAGGCGATGGGCGATACAGATTGAACAATGCCGTGTTATGAGTAACCTCAAAGTTACTCAAGACTCCCTTCTCGAAACTGCCAAGGTGGCTTCCAAGGGGCATGCTGCTGTACCAATCGTCGATACGTTGGCGCATATGGTTCTGCCACTCGCTCAAGTTGATTTGGGCATAGGGTGGGGGTCGTTCCCAGAGCATAAATCTTAGTTCCGATTGGATCTCTCGATATCGAAACATTTGCAGTGCGATTTGTTTTGGCTCAGAGACGGTCGTTGACTGAATCCCATTGGCCGTGATGAACTCGTCAGCTACATCACTAGGAAACTAGATATCACTTTAGTCCTGATCCATAAACAGAGGGAAATATATACCTTGGCAGATATTGACCCATCTGATAAACCATATGGCATGGACATGGCCGCAGAAAGATTCCTGTCCATCGAGTAGGCAACCCAAAAGGTCCTCCTTCTGGTATCCAGAGCAAGAGGGCCAAGTCCGTTCGTCACATCCTGGTGTAGTCCCAGCTCCACAGCAAGGCGAAGAGCCGCACCCACGACTCTCCAGGCATCCCAGGGATTAGGGTGAAGATAAGAATATTGTGCAACGAGAAGGAGTGCCTGGACACCTTGAACGCCATTCGGTAGTGAGGCTAGGTTCAACGCACTGAGTGCGGTTCTGTGGTATCGATCTGCCAGCCACGTTGATACCCTTGATGGGTCCTGTTTCTGCATCCTGAGGAGCGCCACAGCGAATACTTCGAGTACGAAGAAGATAGCAATCCTTGAATTGGTGTCACTGTGCGTCTCTGTAAGATTGATAAGTCGAGGCATGTGGTAGGCCAAGTCCAGTTGGTGCCGAAATGAAGGTTCATGGAGCAATGGCATGGCCACACTCGCGAATTGAAAGTAGGCCTTGACAAGACTTTGCGCAGCGTCCTCGATCGGAAGCGTAACAGCACTTGTATCCAGGTCGCCCGCGATATTGGGAGGGAATTGTATCTCACCCAATCTACCGGAAGGGAACTGCGTATCGCTCAGTTCTTGGCTGACTGATTCGGGTCTCGTTGGTTGGATGACGGTAGCAGGACGCATAAGCTCTGTTAGAAGGACTTGAGGAAAGGAGAGATCGTGTCCAGGCCCGCTCCGCGCTAAGCCCACAATCTTATCTACTAAAGCCCTGGCATCTGGGTCAAGTCTGTTTTCTTTATTTTGTGTTGAACTGTTCGAGAGTATTTCGGGAGGTGATGTCTCAGACAACAGGTCTGATGGTATGGAAGAGGTTGATTGTGCAGCCGTGGATTCCCGTGGACTCTCTGTGTCAACGTCATCAATACCGTTCTCCCGGAGCTTTGATTCTAGGTAAGCAACTCGCCGCTCGAGTCCAGGAACGTAGCTATTTCAGTGACGGATCAGCATTGCCATACATTCAGCAGCTTAGCAAGTCAACCTTCTGGATACATGCTGTCTAGTCGCATTGTCGTATTCGACGCACTCCACTCCAGCCAGCCTGCATAAGCGGCAAGTCTGTTGTTAAGCAAAAAAGGGAAATGTTAGATTGTCTTTCAAGTGTTTGTGGCTGGGTCCTCATGTGGTTCCTTACAGGTCGTTGCCGATCGCATCGTCTCTTCTTCTGACGGCAACGGAGGCAGGCTGTCATGTTGATTTCTAACGAGTGATAAACCCCTCTTTTAGATATAGACACGCAAGGTTGGGTTTGGTTAAAGAAATTCCAACGTCTAAGGGGATGCAGAGGAAATGGTTGTAAAGCATGATAGGGAGAAATTTTGACTCCGCATTGACGATTCATTGGTGTCCCGTGGTTTTGTACCGCGGGGTTATTAATAATCCGAGCTAAAAGAGGAGAGTCTAAAATCCCATCGCTATGAATAGCCTGTCAAAATCGAGTGCGCTTATACTGCTAGATGCGTTGTAGAGACTATGACAATCCGGCTAGGTCTTTCTAGAGATCCAAGCGCCTACAATAGAACTAAGAATCCCACAAATACCAACAACGCCGTCGTTGACTTTGATCATCCCAAGAGACCTGGTGCAAATTGTCAAGTCACAGAGCGCAGAGACCAGTCGGAGCTGGCAGACTTTACACTCCCTACACGATTCAGCTAGATTAGCGATATACACTTGAGTATCGATAGGAATTATGAGAGGTCGGTGTCTGAGGGCGTCCTTACATTGTTAGATGGTTTCTCTGATCATTCTCTTCATCCCTTTGTTCTCGATGCTGTAAGTTGGACAGCTTGTACACCTGTGCTATGACATTGCAAAGTATTGCAGCTAGCCAAGAGCGAGCGGCTGCTCTTTGGGCATTCTTCACACTCTTGAGCTTGTAGATTGCCAATGTGTCAAGGGCAACTAAAGCATCCCAAGTCAGGAAGACGGCGAGGCCCAGATGGTGACCCAATGTGACGCAGCGAATAAACGAGCATTCGTTCTTCGCCATCAAGCTTCGTATGGCGCTGTCAAAGAACTGAATGTTCCGCCCTAGCCGCGACATTCGGCGCACATGGGCAGTCTTCTCAGAGAGGAGCTTCCAGGTGATACTATCACCCGGTGCCAACTTGCTTTTCGAAAGGACCCAGGCGTAGAAACATGCGCAGAATTGAGTCAGGCGAAGCAGCCTATCTCGACCGATGGATGTGATAAGGCACTGCAAATGATTGGCGATAGCAGGGAGGTGAATAAGGACGTCGGAGGGTATCGCAGCAACCATGATAGGCATGAGAGGAGAGGCTTGATGGGATAACTAGGCGAGAAGACATAAGACGGTTCTCCAGATCGAACAGGACCGAACCTAGCAGGGATCGTGTTATTACCGAAAAGTATCGAACAGGTCTTTGTACGGCATCGTAATCAGAAAAACAAGGAGTATAAAGACGTGTTGAATGATCAACACAAGCGTGGCTCGCTGCTAAGATGAGAGATAAATAGAGATAAGTTAGGAGATCCGTTCCGTCTGTGGGGAGGCACGCACTGGGAAGAAAATGTTGGCCGCATAACCATCCCAGGGATGTAGAAACCACCGCCTATCTCACTCCGTGATCTAATACTCCGGCTAGGTGGCAAGTGGCACTATGCGGGATTGTCCGCATACAAATCAACCTTGACTATGCGGAGCAATGCCGCTTAATGGAACCCCCTGATACCACAACGCCACCCCCGCTAGCTACTCACACTCGCCAATCTTCCCCGCAACCCCCTGTTTCTCTAGATCTTTGAGACTCCAGCTTCTACCATGAGTCCACTCAACTTAAATACTCAGCAAGAACCCGGGCCTTGAGAATGAAAGACCTTATACACAACATTGCTTTTGCATCCCATTCTTACCCATACATCATCAGTTGCTCAACATGAACCTGACGAAGTACCTTCGGTCGCCTCTGGCCGCATATGGCAAGGCAATTCGAGAAACTCCACGGCATATTATTTGCAACCGCACTCTGATTCTTTCTGCGTTGGTTTTTGCATTAGGTGGTATACCTGGAAGTAAGTTCTTGCGACGTTATAACTCTAGCAACGCTGACCTGCTTATAGCATGGGACCAAGGGGTGTCTGCCACCATCTCGTCCCTCCCAGGCTTTCAGGAACACTTCGGGGTGACGTCTGGAGCGAAAGCCGACCAAATCAGAGACCTTGTTTCGCTCGTGTACATTGGTCAAGCCATCGGTGCCGCCATGTCCTTTTTCTTCAACGACCGCATTGGCCGACTGTGGTCGTATCGTCTTTATATCTTCGTCTGGCTTACTGGACAACTGGTTGCGATTTTCACCCCCGGAATAGCAGGCTTGTATGCCTCCAGAATCATTTGCGGATCTGGAATCGGTGGACTTAGCGTCATTGGCCCTATGTCTCTGGTAGAGATCTCGCCTGGAGAAATCCGAGGTTTACTGACATCATGGTTCGTTGTGTTCATGGGTCTCGGCCTGTTCTGTGGAAATTTCGCCGTCTATGGATCCTACCTCCATCTTGCTCCTTCTCGGCTACAATATCAAGTCCCTTGGATCGTGCCATGCATCGTTATGGCTCTTACCGCTGGAGCTACCTTCTTTCTTCATGAGACACCGAAGTGGCTGGCACTCAAGGACCGCCGGGACGAGGCTATCAATGCTTTGTGCGCTCTTCGTTCGCTACCCGCCGATGACACTCGCATTCAAACCGAAATCAGCGAAATTGAGGCCGACATTACCAAGTCGAGGGGAGACTCAGAACACGGTTCATCATTGGACAGTATTCTGAGGGAGATGTTCACGGTCCGATCAAACCTCCGCCGCTTGCAACAAACCCTCGTCGCCTATGCACTTGCCCAGATGTCTGGTGCAAACTCAGTTACATCCTACTTCATCCCTATAATGAGCATTCTCGGCATTAGTGGCGGCACTCAGCGAAGCATCTTCCTCAGCGGCATGTATGGCCTCGCGAAGCTTGGCTTCAGCTTGTTTGCCTCATTCTTCTTCATCGACACACTGGGTCGTCGCAAATCCTTGTTTGTGGGAATCAGCTGTCAGATGCTTTCGCATGTCTACTTGGGAGTCTTCATCAAGCAGAATCAAGAGGGATCAGTTAGTGATGCAGCTTCAGAGGCAGCCCTCGCCGCGGTCTTCGTCCACGCTTTTGGATACGCTGTCGGTAAGTCCACCCTTTTTTCCTCTTTTCGAGTTAGATATTGAATCTTTCCTAATTCCCTATGCGACAGGCTTGCTTCTGCTCTCATATGTTTTTGGTGGAGAGCTCTGGCCCAATCGACTCCGTTCTCTCGGCAGCGCGGTCAGCCAGACTTTCCACTGGATCCTCATCTATGCCATCAAATTCAGCGTACCATCGATCCTCGAGAGCATGGACCAGTGGGGAGCCTTTATTTTCTTTGCCGGTTGGTGCTTTCTGGGCCTTGTGTATGTTTTCTTCGTTGTGCCAGAGACTGCCCACATGAGCACCGAGGAGATCAGTGCTGTCTTTGAAGGCCCCCTATTCACAGCGTATAAGCGCTCCAAGACAAGCACTATTGTAGGATCTAGCCCGAGTCATAATCGAGAGGGTCTTGAGAAGGCCAAGTAAGTCTACCTAAGCAGACGTAATCCGAGGCTATTCATTAACTCTTCCTAGGCTTGATGAAGAGAAAGGCCAATAGGTGGTTATCATTTGGCTGACGACGGCAACATCCAACTAGAGTCCAGGCCCTGGGAGCAGTGCTGATGTTGAGAAATGGCTGGTTAATGCGTTAAATCCGCAAGGGTGCATTTTAGTATTGAATCTTAAGTTTCACTAAGTGCCGGTTAAATACCGAAGCCTGAACTCTGTATGCCTAGATATTTAGATGCAGAGTACGAAGCAAGCTTTTGAAAGCCGTTACTGGAGAAATCAACGCCACATATCTTGATCCTTATTAGTTACCGAGCGGTACTTCTTGCTTTAGCGCGCCTCTCCCTCAAGCCTCTGTAGCCACAGGTCTTTCACACGCTGAGCCAGCTGAGCCAAGCAGGCAGCTGAGGCAGGCTGTGCAAACGTACTCATAACCCCTCATTTTCCTCGCCCTCGCTCCCCTCCCTTACCCTCTACTTGCTCATCTTATCCATGCATTATCGCCCGTTCGCTCTAATTCTGTCCCAGGATGGATCCAGCATCCCCTTTCTGCTACAAGCCGCTCGACCAGGTCAAATCTGAGATCCGAGTCATTCGAATCCCACCCAAGGATGACGACAACTTCCGACTCGAAACGGTCTGCCTGGATGACAGTCCTTCTTTCGTTGCCTTGTCATACGTGTGGGGTGATCCCAACATCAAAGAACTCATTTCTTTGGACAACCAACCATTCCCAGTAACCAAGAACCTCGCTACGGCCCTGAAACAAATTCGCAATAGGTGGACATTAGAAGATTCCCCCCATCGGGTCGAAAGCCTATGGGTTGATGCAATCTGTATCAACCAGCGAGACCCCGATGAACGAACCCAGCAAGTCCAGCTCATGGGCCGCATCTACAAAAGTGCAGCTGTTGTCCTCGCGTGGCTCGGCCCCGCGGATCACTCGCTTGCTTGCTCTGCAATGACCATTCTTGCCAGAGAAATGGCTGATAATACTGGACGCGGAATGCTCAATGAAGAAAAGCTTTCGCGGTTAGACTGGTTGCAAGGTCATCCTTCTCTTTGTTCCGATGACAGCCCTATACAACTGGGACCGCGTTTTCAAAACCATGCTTGGGCCGCCATTACTGCCTTTATGAGAGATCCCTACTGGAGTCGTGTGTGGATCTTTCAAGAGGCTGTATTAGCCCGTCAACTGATCTTGATCAGCAACGGCCCGGAATGGGTTGGTTGGGAGACGCTCGTTATCTTTACTCAAGGTTTTCTTGTGACGAGAGAAAATATCCTCAAATTATCCCTACCAAGGCCACACTACGTATCTCCAAACGTGTGGTGGGCACTGACGACTCAGATGGTGGGCGTCGATACAGTACACCAGCCATTCGTGGCAAAGGCGATCATCAACAATAAGCCGAAATTATCAAAGGATGTGCAACATGGCTGGGTCATGTCACAATATGCAACCAGCCTCAAGGCTACAGACCCCAAGGATTACATCTATGGGCTTCTCGCCATTACTGAACTCCCCATCATCCCAGACTACAACAAGACCGTGTCGGACGTCTACATCAAGTACACAACTGCCTGGCTCGAGACTTGCCGTGATATGAGAATCAACGAACACATAACCTCTCTTACATTCTTAGGTAACGCCGGCATTGGCATTTACGGGTCCGAGGCTGAATTTCCCAGCTGGGTGCCCAACTTCCCGGGCCAGGGGAAGCCTGACATCTCAACAACAAGGATGGGAACTGGGCGTGCTGATAGAGGAGTATTTGGAGACGACTCAAGTAAGCTTCCTTTTGTTGTCGCCAGGACAAAGAGCCTGTTCGCTTGGGGTCTCGAGATTGAGACGGTTCGCTCCGTTGTTCAAGGTCCTGTGTATCGACCAACGAGCAATTGGGATTTGCTGCAAAATGCCCTAGCTGCCATGTCCTGGGGCAAGCGATATAAAACAGGGCCATCAACCCTCAATGCTTTCTTCCGGCTGTTGCATAGGGATCGGTCAAGGACCGTCAGCAAATCAACAATTATTCGAGACCTCTGTCTCTTCTGTCACACGATCATGCCCTCAGGTCGAGTGGAGCCTCAACAACGGGACGAAGTGCTGCTCGGTCTAGGGTTTTCTACAGACCCAGTCGAGTTTGAGGCCCAACTCGCCGCTTGCTTTGCCCCCGGCGCAGATATTCGACAGCTAGGGTTTGACAAGAACATGAGGGACATGATGATGGAGTGGCCCAATGGAATAGTTGGCGATGCCTGGCAAAGAATAAGAATAAGTCTGATCAAGCTGGAGCGCACCTGGAGGCTGATGGGCACAACCAGTGGGTATTTAGGTCTTGCACCCCGTGGAACCGCGGTGGGCGATCGACTTTGCGTGCTGAAAGGCTCTGATGTCCCTGTTCTTCTACGGAAGACGGATCTGGACTCGTATATTGTCGTGGGAACCACCTTTGTGGAAGGACTGATGAATGGAGAGGCGGCGGAGCTTGAGCAAGCTGGAAAGGGTATGGGTAAGTGGTTTCAAATGCAATAATTGGATGGGGGTATTTTACTTAATAGCTGCTTACTGTATTGAGATCTAATATTCGATATCCAGTAAGTAAAACGCATTGAAAAGTTTCCCTGGCCTTATATATCAAAGTGAAATACCCATCGAGCACGACCCTGCGACTCACACATCGTATCGGAGCTTCTACATTCTAGGCTCAAACGCCTTTTTATTATTATAGGCTATAATAATATTAAAGCTATTAGCCATAATA
>JAALXN010000848.1:0-12504 GCA_012978555.1 Fusarium drepaniforme
GAAATGTGTTCTCTGTTATAGTTGAAGCCGGGATAACCGACCTAGAAGATCGTTGAAAAACGACGTTCTGGTTAAATATGATCTTCTGGCTTAGTTATCCCATTAACGACCGGGCTTTAACTATAAAAAAGGACATATTTTCTAGCTAAACACATTATCAACGCATTATGGCATCTCAGTTTACCATACTACATCGATGCATTCACGTGGTGCTATTATTCATCATAAGAGCGATTCTGAAGGGGTAGTACCTATATCGAGATGTCACTAGTTGTGTGACCTATGAAATAGCAAGGAGCATCAGACATTGCTGCCAATTGGCTGGATCGAGAGGGATGATCGTGGAGAGCAAGTACGACGACGGATAGACACTATCAAATGCATATTCACTCGAGCAAGTCCGGAGCTAGCATCAAGATTTTATTACACACTAGCCTCAAGAACAAACGCACCCATCCGTCACTCGCCAAGACCACTTGTCAGTACCCGAGACGCGTCAATGTTGAAGGCTTCTCATAAGGTCGTTCCCAGTGAGGATTGAACTCATCTTGCTGCACACCCGTACCATAACTAATGTAGCCGCTAGGTCTAAAGGGTGGAGGTCCAGATCCGTAAATATAGTCCTGCACCTCCTTGTCAAGACGAATGTACCGTCCGACCTGGGTTTGATTATACTTGATCAATACGCAGATCTTGACCCTCGCATCGACAGGCCGGTCCCTCCAACCAAGCTTATCGCGGATGTCGCTCAAGAGGCCCCAGTAGTTGCCCTGCTCTTCAAGAAAGGCGAGAAAGCTGAGCTCAACTGACTGTAGTGTGGGCGGAAGCTTTGCGAGAAACGAGACAAGATCATCTTGAGCTACCTGCATGCAGGATAACCCAAAATGCTTGAGCTTTGTCCAGTGGTCGATGGGGAACACGCTGAATAGCGAAACGAACTCGTCCATGCTGCCACCGATATGGTAGCCACGTTCCTCATAGTCGGTTTGTAGGGCAACCTGCTCCAAATCAGGTGCCCCAGCGAGAGCGTTGTACAAATCTCCGTTACGATACGTGTCCCAACCATCAGCCTCCTCGTCCATCAGGTATCCTACAAGTAAGGAGAGGTCGAAACGCCGGAATCCAGGGCGCTTGAGGATGGTGCAGAGGTTATGATACTCCTCACTTGGTGGATGAAAAGCAAAGTGGTTGATCCCGGTCGTGATCTTGTGGTTGTCAAAGACCAACTCGGAGACGTGGTGGTGTTTCTCTTCTGCTAGGATGCGCGTGACAATTCGAAACCCATGCCATTGGTTCTTTTCCTCCTCGTCGGCGTCATCACCATCCCAGGGTGATGCAGGCACTCGATTGAAGTTCTCATCCGGGACTTGCCAGCCTCGTGGGATGGGGTAGAGAAAACCATAAGGCAAGTTTCGAATCATGGGTGTCTTGTACAGAGGCTCAAATAGAAAGCCGTGGGCCCCTGGTGTGACGGTGACCCTTTTTAGACGAGGGAAACGCTGCAGAGCGTACCGGAAGGCATCCTCGTCAGCACGTGTCTGCAATATGTCCTGTTGTTGTTGCACGAGAACTCGGTAGTGCTTGAGTGATTCCCGGAAAGACATGGCATTTTCCAGCTCTTCTCGTCTTGCGGCAGTGTCAGGTCGATCTTGGCGCGCCATGCGTTGTTTGAGATGGGTAATGCTGGTTTTGCAAAGTCGGATGAACCACTTGGACATGGGTTCTTCTTCTTCATCTTCTTCTTCGTCGGAATCTTCAGTAGGCGAGTCCCAACCATAACGATTCTCCCTTTCGTCGCTTTGGATGGGTTTCAAAGTGGCATCATCCCAGATGATCTCCTCCACACCTCGTCGAAACTTGTCGTGTTCGGCAATGCCGCGGAGAACATTGAGGTTATCCAGATTGGGTGAAATGAAGACACGGTCCAGACGCAACTGAGCCTTCTCGGCAAGAACCTGACAGGTGAGGCGGAGATTCTTGATGGTACTGTTTGGCAGTAGATGGCAAATGGAGCCGACCAACTCGTTGGGCAAGCGGAGAAATGGAGCAGGAGGCGGGCGGCTGGCTTCCGTCATGATGAAGATGAAGAGTATGTGATGAATAAGATGCTTGTTTGAACGATCGATTATAGATGGCGCGATGAGAGAAAATAAAAAGGAAGAGGGAGGTTGAAGAGAGGTTGGAGGATCACAGTGTGAAGCGAGTAAGAGACTGTGTTAGGTACCTTGCAGTGATTCATTGCCAGGGGCTCAGTGGGTCAAACTCGCAGATCAATGTTGGTTGCATGTCATGGATGCTGGCCGATCTCCCGAACCTTGATCCCTTCTTCTGCTGCTTGGGCCATTAAATAAGTGATCAATCTTGCAGATTCTCAAACAAGCTCATATATATGGAGGGTCACATTGAAAACAAGGGGCGCAATCGCCGTGCGCTTCAAGCTACAGGACGGAAGCAAACAAGAAAGACCCTCAATCTATGAACAAGACAAGTTGTTACAAAAAACATCAGAGACACACACACAGCTACTAATCACATCTCCTCTCAACTCATCAAGATGTACTAACACAGACATAAGTATCCAGCTCAAGAGCCGAGCAGTCGTCCTTGACAGCAGGGTTCCACGAATAAAAGGTTTCCAGTTTGATCTTGGCATCCTCGGCAATGTCATAGCATGTATCGCCCTTGACGACCTTGTGGAACTTGATGCACGAGTCCGTCATGCCGGACTGTACAGGAGACGGCGTTGCTCCCTTTGTAGCTGTAGTCTTCGTGCCACTGGTAACTGATTGCCAAGTTGTTGTTGTACCCGGCAAAGAAGAGGTCGTCGCAGTGGGAGGCGGCGTGTCATCATCCGCAGAGCTGCTCCATCCAGGAATGCCACTGAGCTTGCCACCTGGCACAGTTGATCTGCAGTAATAGGTCCCAGCGACGAGACCTGTACATTTCTCGCCGACGCTGGGGTTCATCTTGTAGAACTCGGCAAGCTCAATGCTGTATTTCAACATCAAGTTGCTACACTTTTTGTCCGACTTCATGAGAAACCAGGCGGTGCAATTAGCAATTTCCCCCGCGGCTCGGGGAGTAGGGGCTTCTATCTCTTCCACAGCACCTGTACTTGGTCAGTGGGATGACTCTGCAAAGATGGGTAAAGGACTGCAACTGACTGGCAGTGGCCGACGAGAGACCGAGGCAGTAGGACTTGCTTGCACATACGGTGCATGGATATGCAAAATGGTTAGTATAGGTCATGATGCCAGTTGCCGACGCCATGTTTGTATCAGTAACAACCAGGTCGTCGTCAGTGGCCTTGTTTGCCTCAGCGAGGGACGGATTCCACAGGACAAGCTCCTGGATCCAGCGAGTTAGTAGGGTCACTTCGATTCACACCTTCTACACAATCAAACTTACTGCGGGTTCAATCCCATATATACCTGCCAAAGCCCAGCAGTTGGCCGAATCATTGTCGGTGATGTTCTCGATCCAGTAGTAGCTATCAAGCACGTCAGCATTGATCTGACACGAAGTACATACCAGCAATGTCTCCTATCACTTACGTAGCGCAGTCCAGTCGAGTTCCTTCAGCCAAAGGAACAATGCCTCGTAGGGACTTGTAGCGGTCCAGCGGGTTTGTGGCGTTTCGATTCACACGACCCTCAACCTGCGTGAAGCGTCCCTCAGTCGTACTTGTGACGGGAGTTCCACCGTAACCCGGATACGTGGTGACTGTTCCGACGGGCTTGACGCAGTAATAATAGTCCACCCACAAATTGGTACAGTTTTCCCAGACCTGAGGGTTGAGAACCATGCTAGGTGAATCAGGCATTGTTAGTGGCAAATTGCATAGCATCGTCTGGTTGAACTTACAAGTCCTTCATAGTGATACTGGACGCAGCCAATAGGTCGGAACAGTCCTGGCCTTGTTCAACCAGAGCATACTTTCCACAGTTCCTCGTGGTGTCATCGGGGACTTTGGATGGCACAGCCCTAGATCAAGATGTTAGCCTCGCTCCGAAATGTTTCAATACTTGACTTACGCTGCGGTAGTAGCGGTAGAAGTGTCGCTTTGCGTGTTGCTGGGGAAGGAAAAGTCGCCCAAAGGATTGCTCACGCAGATCTTGGTTCCCTTCAGACTCCCAACCTTGCTAGGGAATGGTCAGAACGAATGCTAGTAAACAAGTTCTTTTTGATGGGTTCTTACGAGCAGAGGGAATCAACCTCACTGTTCCATGAGACGATCTGCGCATATGTAATCTTGTTGTTCTTTGAAATCTTGAGACACGAATCGCTGTCTTGAATCTCATACTGCTTGCATGGTGCCGAAGTGGCCCTTGCCTGAACTGTAGCAGCAAAGGAGACATAGACCAGCCCAACGAGCAACGAGATGACAGATTGACGGTGCATAGTCGATATCAAATTGAGAGTCTGACAGATGAAAGAATGACGAGAAGTTGGGAAAGCAGGCCAGCTAAAGGTGAGCCATCAAATACAGTCAGGTCTGAAAGAGGAAGAATCTGTCAGGTTGATCAACTCTTGTTGGGTATAGAGCAATGACCCTTGTATGGATATCAACGTAACAAGAAGTCCCGCACTACGTTGGTGGATGTTGCCTGATCGTCGCACACATTGCAACACCCTTTAATTTGATTGACTTTCCTACATCCAAGCTACCAACAGCCGATGAATGCCTTGAGTGGGAAAGTACTCACTCTGAAACCTACCAATTTTCACTGCATTGTTGTTGGTGTACCCTGGATTGTAATCCGAATCGCTGAAAGGGAATAATGATGGATGAGGGTGGAGGTTTCGGCACCGAGGGCTGAGGGCGGATTTGCGGGCGTTTCGGCCCGTACCGTATCGCTTAGATGAAGTTGTGGATCCGTTATGGGCCAACGTGAGTCTTTGTTGGTTGGTTGTGTTGGTTGTTGGTCGTTGGTTGTTGGTTGTTGGTTGTGTTGGTTGTTCGAAACACAACCTGCAAGTTGTTGGTCTGAACATGCGACTCAGCCTCCCCCCCCTAATCTAAGCTCGGAACTTTCCTAGCTTAGGATTGATCTCCAGAAAACAGACCCATTCAAGTTTCAAAATGTTTCTAGTTGATAGAGTCCAGATTTTTAACTTCAGTGTCAGGTCCATGCGATCTACAGCTGCGCAAGGTTGGGCCATGGAAGCTGGCATGAATCAACAACCACCTGGAACTTTGTTCACCTATCCTTTGTGTCCCATGTCCTTGATGTCTGGACCAACAGACTCTGGTGAAATAGATTGCAGGCGTTTTGGAAAATCACGCATCAGTGGATCAACAGTTGCATTCTTGTCGTTGTGAACCCATCCCCTGAGCTCAGCTCCGGCCCGGCATGTGTAGACTTGATGTTTCTGAGATGGAAATCCCTGTGATCGTACTGAATATCTTATAGTTGCTCAAAGATTGTCTCTTCTATTAAGAACGTTCATTAAGCCATCCTTTATTGCATCTATGTTCCCTCTCTTCACCAAGACTGGCTTTTGGACTACGAGCTGTCCTCACTTTCCTTTTACTTTCCACCATGGCTGGCTCAATGCGTTATCCCGTCTTTTCTATATCTTTGTTACTATATTCCTTACTTCTTCTTGTCCCTTCCATCAATGCACTTCATCCAGACACACATGCACATCTTCACCGTCAAGCTCTACGGGGAAGACGTGACGAATCATTGGGCACCTTATCCCAGGACTCTTTGCCAAACACTCTCCCCTCCGCAGCAGAGCTCCATCCTCGGGCAACCTCCAGTGCAGCTGCCAGCGGCCAAGGAGACTATACTTGCGGCCCTGATAAACCATGTTCGAACAAGGCCTGCTGTGGACCTGACGGCTGGTGTGGTTATGAACCCAAATACTGCGGAAAAGGCTGTCAATCCAATTGTGATGCCAAGGCAGAGTGTGGGAAATATGCCAAGAATCCTGGTCAAGAGTGCCCACTGAACGTGTGCTGTTCCGAGTTTGGTTTCTGTGGTACACTGCCCGACTATTGCGACAATGGTTGCCAGTCCAACTGCAAACAGCCCAAGCCATCGTCTTCCCAGTCTGATTCTCGACAGAGGATCGTCGGATACTGGGAGGGCTGGAACACAGATCATCCTTGCGGCACCATGACCCTTGGCGAGATCCCCGTCGACTTGCTTACCCATCTCAACATTGCTTTCGGCTACATCGATCAAGATTTCAAGATCACAAACATGGATGGCGTCCCTTCCGATTTGTATAGAGATGTCGGCAACCTGAAGGCGAAAAACCCGGATCTCAAGGTTGTCATTGCTCTTGGAGGCTGGACCTTTAGTGACCCAGGCCCATGGCAAGATGTTTTCCCAAAACTCGTCTCCTCTCAAGCCAATCGTGCCATCTTCATCAAGAACCTCTTGGGTTTCTTGGGAGAATTCGGCTACGATGGTGTCGACTTTGACTGGGAATACCCTGGTGCCGATGACCGAGGAGGCTCGGACAAGGACGGCGCCAATTATGTGTCTCTGGTCAAGGAACTGCGGTCTGCTATCACTTCAAGTGGGAAAGACTATATCGTCACATTCACCGCTCCGACATCATACTGGTATCTCCGTCACTTTGACCCTAAGGGAATGGAGCCATATGTTGACTGGATCAACCTCATGTCGTATGACCTGCATGGAGTTTGGGATAGCGACAATCCGATCGGTAGTCAGGTTCTTGCTCACAGTAACCTTACCGAAATAGACTTGGCTCTCGACTTGGTAAGTGCTTGGAGATGCACCGTTTTTATATGCTTCGAGTTAATAACCGCTGCTTATTCTAGTTTTGGCGCACTGGGGTAGAGCCTAAAAACATCGTCCTCGGCTTGGGCTTTTACGGGCGGTCGTTCAAGCTCAAATCGTCTTCTTGCTGGAAGCCAGGCTGTAGGTTCAGTGGTCCCGGTGACGAGGGCCCTTGTACTGGCACTCCTGGTATTTTGTCATATCGAGGTGAGACTTTTACCTTGACTACCCTCGGGCACTGACTGGACTGACCCTGGCCATGTACAGAGATCCAAGATATTCTATCCAAGACGGGCGCCACCTCCTATCATGACAAAGAGGCTGAAGTACGATACCTTGTCTACAACGGAGACAGCTGGATTTCGTAAGACCCTCTATCTTAGTTCTTCCAAGGCGGTGTCTGAGCTAACCCCGTGCCCAGGTATGATGATGAATCCACGTTCAAGGCCAAGATCGAGTACGCCAACAAGATGGGGCTGTCTGGACTGATGGTCTGGGCCATCGATCAGGATGACAACAATCTATCCGCGCTCAGTGCGGTTACTGGTGGCACGCCTAGAAAACGCTCGAGCAGCAGTTCTTTTGATCTCGTCGATCTCAAGAGAATCTTCCCCAAGGAGTACATCCCAGCCAACACGTCTGACCCGGAATATGGCCTCATCACCTTTGGTTCTGGGTCAAATTCTGGCGCAGTCGACCCGACGGGCTCGGGGTTCGGCTTCCTCCTCGCTATCGGAGACTCACATGGTCTTACTCAGTTGAGGAAGAGAGAAGGACGACCGGAACCTTTTGTTTTTCTCGACTGTCCCGAAAATGTTCTGGGGAAGCCCGTCAACGAGACCCAGACGGCTCGGGTCGTGTGTACCAGTGAAGACGTCGATGGTTGTTTTAGGATAAGGGAGAATGGGGTCGAGGGCACTTTGGTCGAGATGCCTGACGAGTGTGCCCCGAATTCTTTTGCCCGAGCGATATCTCTTGAGCTCGCCCAAGGTATGTTTTCTGTCTTGACTGTTTGTTTTGTGAGGTCGTGAGTCGACTAACAGGTGTCATGATCAGACCAGAGTATCCCTGACGAATTGGCCAAGAGAAGCACACCAACATCTCAGGTTTTCGAGTTTTCATTCGATTTCGATCGACTAGAAACAAGAGATGACGCCAACATTGCTATCCGAATGGATGTGTCCAACGTCAAAGGGTACTGGGATCGCCTTGTCGACTCTCCTGGAGTCGAGACCCGAGATCTCGAGACCAGATACTTTTCGGCCCTCAACGTCGACTGGAAGGCCACCTTTCGAGACGACGAAAAGTTCACATGGGACGCGGGTACTTCTCTCGGGATCAAGATGGACTTGAGTGCACCCGTCTTCTGGCAGGCGGCTGAGGACTGTCCTGTTGGAGACGAAGATTATGGCCAAGGTATAGCAGCCTTTGTTGATGGCAATGTTGACGCCAGCATGTTTTACGCCGTCTCCGTTATTGTATGTCCTCCTTCCGCTCACTGGCCTCCCTGATAGAGGCAACATGTACCTATGCTAATCCGCATTCCCATCCAGGCAACCTCCAAGAGGGGTAGCTACACCGCCGACGTCAAACAAGCCAACGGATTTATCAAGGTCCTCGGCCAGACTGATTTGGTCTTTGGTATTGGAGGCATGGGTCGGCTCGATATCGATCAAGCTGGACAAGGTAACCCTGTGCACAAGACCGTTTCCACCAACTGGCTGGAAGGCCACACAGTCCGGGCAGGATCCTGGTGGGGGAGTCTGCATGTCAGCCCTTATATTGATCGCGAGTACCAAATGGCCACTTCCAATTCCATCGAAGGCGGTGCTACAGTTGCGGTTGACAATGCTGCTACCTTCAACGGCCGCCTCACAACACGCGTCAAGACAGATTTTGGAAACTTTGCAGCCACCTTCCCAGACACGCTGGATGAGAAGGATCTCAAACTGGCGGAAAAGAATCACAAGAAGGCCGAGATGCTTGTTCCCAAGGATGATGTACTTTTCAGTGGTGGCGGCGAGACTGGGAGCTTGATAACACTCGGTCACACTCTCACATTTGGTGTCTCACTGAACTTTGAGATCTTGCCTTTGGTTCAAGGTCGACCTAGTCAGTGGACTTCGCCAACCAATGTAAGGCTCCTCCCCCCCTCTTTTGATATCACCTGCTAAACCATAGTCAGATGGAGGTTCGCTCTCTGACAAGTGCGACTTGGAAGATTGCCAAAGAAGACGAGAACGATGCCTGCGCTGAGTACTCGATGAGGTGCGTAATGATATTTCCAGACTGCTTGATTAGCGGAAATGTCCACAAGTAGCTAACTCCGAACAGCAGTTACTTTTCTCAAAGTGTCAGCGGATAGTGAGTTCACCATCTGACAACCCTTCGATGAGCCATGACTAATGTGTGCTATAGTAAGAACTTGAAATGGGACGATCAGGGAGTGGTCATCCTTTTTAACGATCCTGTAAGTCAAGCTTAGTTGTCGCCGAATTGCTGGTATTGACCCTGCCAGATCGACCTCCCGCCTGCCTGCTGGGACAAGAAGAACAGCAAGAGACAAGTCCCAGAATCGCTCGACAACTTTTCCAACTTGGACACTGCCTTTTCACACGGTCTCAGCAAGCGAGGATGGGATAACCCCAAGGACAACTTTGGGGTCATGAATCTCAGGCCCAACGATGCTTTGGATCTAGGTGGCAACCTGTTTATGCAGCAACACATTGATCAGCGTCTGGGTAATATTGACTGTGACAACGGCAAATGTCAGTCCTGCCTGGACGTAGAGGAAACCAGAGAGTGCTGCGGCTGTGTATGCATGCCCTGCAAATGGGATGCTCGTGGAGACATCGAAGAGTGCGAAGAATGCCAGTCAGGCAGCGATGAGGGTGATTGGCCGGGAGACATCTTGTTGAGGCGTGAAGGAGATGAAGTCGACGAAGGAACCACACCCAACTATCTCTATCCTCGAGTCCGAGCAAGCATCAGGTTGTCCCACAAGCCTGTCACCGTTTGCGAAGAGGCCATTCAATCGGGGACCGACTACCGATATCCAGCCTTCCCAGCTGCCGCGACCAAGCAATGGGATGGAGCCGACGGCGGGAAATACGACAGCATTTCTCGGTACTGGGGCAATGCATCTGCAGACTGCACAGACTGGTCGATTGGGAAACTTGTTGTGGCGGACGTACTTCAAGTTGGCAATGGCGTTACCGCCCGGGCACCTTATGAGAGTAAGTTCAGTCACCCCAGCCATCTCACACTCTCTGGGTACTTGTGAAACCTCTGAGGCTAAACTTTGCACGTTTCTGCTACAGCTGAACATGTGTACGAAGGCCAACTTCTTGGTCAGTTCTTCTCGACATGGCTCGTTGAGGGAAAGGTCACCAGACAGCTGCCAGATCCTGGAACAACCTCAGGCAAGGTCACTTGTGAGTGGGTCAAGACTTGGATCACTGAGCCGGATGAAGATTCCTACCCGTGGTTAGATCCGAATAACGACAAAAAGGCCTTTTCAGTCTTCCAGTTGCTCCAGTCCGAGCTCGGCAATGTAGCCCACATGGACAGACTGACGATTATGCTCGGACGACTGAACAACAAGAAGCAGAATGTAAGTTTGATGCCTCTTTCATCCGATACATACTGGGCAAAGGAAGGGACTTAAACGACAGCAGCTTTTCGGTCACAAATACTTGTACCAGGAAAAGTCATACAACCGAATGAGTTCAGATGAGCAGTTGCAGCTCGTCAAGGAGGGAGGTGAGATATATCCCACTCATTGACCATACATGCATTAAAATCAATGACTGATCAAATATGTATGTGCTGCACAGGTTTGCTTTTCAGCTACATGAATCACGACGATGTTTGGGACATGTGGTGCGACACTTACAACGCCATGCGAGACCATCTTGAAGAGTTTGACAAGTTCTACCCCAAGGGGAAGGATGATCCAGATGTTAATCTGGTTGACGAGTGGGACAAGTACCACCGAGCGGCTCTCGACTCGATTGTTTTACGAGCCCGTGAAAGCTGGGACTGGCTTTATGATAACAGACGGTGAGTTCCCTTTCCTTTGCCTAATGTTACACAATGTTTTGGATAAATCATGGGTTACTGACGTTGATTTGCGCTTTATAGTTCAAAGGGATTACCTATGACTGGCATAGAGGCAATGTGGCGAACGAACAGAATTCTGAACACCAAGGCGAACACTTTTCACCTTAAAAAGCCGTGCAGGAACTTGCCTGTATCAGCAGTGTAAATAGAAGGGGTTTAGCTATATAGGCTTCATGGGAACATTGATAAGGACTAGTCTGAATCATCCATCCTAGTTTACATCTTGAACACGGTCCGTACTAAGATGTCTCCCAAGGCTCGTGGCTGCTCATAGGTAGTTGCCAATTGAACTTGACAATTCTGCGTATCGACAAGAGTCACGTGCCTCTAGCTATCCTCGCCATAACCCAAGTCGATACTGTCTCCTTAGCAGCGACAGGTTTATATATATTTGTATCCCTATTATTACCCTTGGCATTGAGAGACGGCAACCGATAAGCACAGGCAGGCTTCGTCACGTCTCTAACATGAATGATGATTAGCATAACAGCAATTTCATAGACCCTAGCAAACCTGAAAGTGCAATATCGACTGCGCCATCTGGGCGTGATTTTAGACAGTCACATGTGATATCCTTGTGACAACAATTCTCAGCGTGCATTGTCATATATCACATCTCATAGAGGCGCATGAGATGTGTGTACATGTTGTTGCAGGGTCTTTCATTCCTTTTTATCAAATCTCTTTCCCACGTGTATCTTTGACGCCATCGCAGAGATCCTAGTCTGCCGATCTTGGATAAGAAGTTCCATCGGAACGCCACCATCATGGCTGGCCTGGCCGGCTCCGATCTGGAAATTGTCGGAAGCGGGCAGTCATGTGACCAAAGTTCGATCAGCAACTTTACCTCCGCTCCACATCACGTGATTGTCGCACATGATAACCATTATCGATAAGATAAATCTCTTCGGGCTATCGCAACAAAACTTTGACGTGATGTGAAGCATCTCGAACTTTGGGGTATCTTAAGAAGGCACGAGCCACTTGTTAGTTATTATTCCTTTGCAATTATAAGCCTGATTTTAGAAACTAAGTAAATCATAAAGAGATAAATGCTTAGATCTATATCTAGAGAACTTTATAGGTAAAAGAGCTCTTATAGTCCTACCCTATATAACCTATATAAGATAAGATAATATAATTATAAAATAAATTATATATAGCATTATATAATTATTTTATATAATAATAAGTTAATTAGGCATATATGCCTTTCCGGTATATATAATTATATAAAATTATATAAGATTATATAACCCTTAGCTAATTAATATTATAACTAAGAATTTCCTCTTTAGCTAATTTAATTAAAGAAATTTATTAATATTAACTTATTTATACTTATATTTTTATAAATCTAATTATTTTATTAATTATAAGCCTAGTATTATTAAAATATTAAGGTTTTCTTTTATTTAATTATTTCTTAAGAGATTACTTTAAATTAGCTCTTATAACTATACCTTTAAATATATAAAATTAATAACTTACCTTTTAACTATAATTAATTCTTTTCCCCTTATAATCTATATACCTAAAAGAATTAATTAATTTATAACTTAATTTCTTTTTTTTTATAACCTTAAATTAATTAATAAAGCTAATTTATTAATTAAAATAA
>JAALXN010000849.1:0-21370 GCA_012978555.1 Fusarium drepaniforme
CTCCTGTGGAGGCTGTAAGGAGAAGCGCTGCTCCAGCTGCCTCACGTCAGAAAAGAGGCGCTCTCTGGCGGCAACAGGTGTGCAACAGCGACAAATTTAGCGGTAGGGCGCTGTAGCACATGCAGCCACAGGGGGCGCGGCATCTGGGCACTCTCTCCTGGAAAACACGGCAACAACGCCTCTTTTTTTGTGACTGACTGACAAGATGCGGGATATCAGGTAAAAATGTCCCGGCGCCAAGCAAAAAGGGAGATTAATCACAAGAAGTGCACATCGTGAAGTGAAAAGAGACATTTCTGCGTCTCCCCGGGCAAAAGCCACATCTTTCTGTTAATTCCAGCCCCCGGGGATATCTCTCAATGGATCTCAAATCTCCCTCAACTGAAGGTGACACTGGCCGCGACAATGGTGCAATGGAGTTGAGCTGTAGATCTTGCGCTAGACTCGAGACTTTTGTTTTTTTTTGCCCTCAAGGACTGGAACCCCCCTTGAGCTGGGCAATAACAAAGGCAAATTACAGTAAAATTCTGTATCCTGGACTGTGCACCCCGAGTGTTGGTAACTGGGCAACTCGTATTGCGCTGATACGAATATTCGTCTCGGTTACGAAGCATTGGATAAGAAGTCGTAACCGGATACTCAAAGTCCGTTTTCGAACTCGATTGACAAAAAAGCAACGATACGTGTGTGCACTGGATAAGCCATTTCTCAGCGTTACGTTGGAGAGTCAAAGCTGAGGGTTTGATGGTTTGATGGACATGGGTGGGAAGACCCCCTTGCTCGATTCCATGGCAGAGCAATGTTTGTTTCAGCGTCGACAGATGCCGCGTCTCAAGACGTGATTTTGTTGCAACAGACTCCGGTTGATGGTTCGCGATGGATACCAGATTACGTGTCGGTAACTTTTGCGATATCATCGGAAAGAGAACTGATGAAAGCGGATCCAAACGTCACAGAAAAAAAAGGGGTCCGTGATGCCCCTGAATTCTGACCAACGAATAGCGAGCCCCTTTAGACATGCACTCAGTAAACCTACCTTCTTGGACTGCTTCTTCCATCGGTCATCAACTTCAACAAGAACTGTTGCCGATCTGGTGTATCGCCGCAACGACTTGCGATGCAGTTTGCGTTTCGCAAATGTTTACACAACGACAAGAATCTTCTCCCCCCCGTCCGCCAAGTCTCAAGTGCCGAGTTTGTCGAGTACCGGGCTTTTCCACTTCATTCCCCTCGTAAACCCATGTCTCACCTGGACGGAGTGAAACCTATGAGGCTCTCTATCAGAGACAGCTTCCTTGACTGGAATTATTCCAAGAAACAACTCCCTTCAGTATGGTGCCGACGGGCCGTTGCCAAGTCTATCAAGGTTGAACTCTTGGGTGTGATGCATCGTCGATGGACGAAAGTTGTCCGGATATCAGATTCCATCCTTTTTTTTTTCCTTGGCGGCTTTCTTGCCCTGATTAGGAATCCAGCTGAGGTCTGACATCGTGTCTTTGGCCCAGGTGTCTCCGCTGCCATGCGCACTCCCTGTGGTCAGTTCGGACTCGACCTCGTTTCTCACTTACATAGGTAGTCATTCATGATTAGATTATACAAAACTTTACAAGTTGGAGTATTCGATGACAAAGATCAGGCTGACGAAACTCCGCGGGTATGGTGCTTGCTCAGCAAGACGACGACTTCAAGCCTCTCTCTCTCCAAAACGCTTTGGCCATGTCCCCTGTCACTCCCTCCCACATCCCATTAGCCTCGGCTGACCTCCATCTGGCGCCCTTTAACTTGTCGTCCAAGATGTCAAACCGACAAGGAGATCACTGCAGGGCGGAAGGGCAAAAAAAAAGTTGTCATCGAGTTGCCGGAATCGGTGCATTCTAGGACATGCCCACACCCTTGCTCCAGGCAGGCCGTCCATCCAGCGCGCTGTGACGCCCTTTTTAGTCAGTCACCCGGTTGTCAAAAGTGTGTCCCGTGGCGATTGGACTGCCTGCTTCGTAAAGGAAGCCCTATCGTTCGCTCGCTTGACCCGAGGTTCGCCTGTACTTGTAGAAAACACCCAAAGGCTCTTTTTGCCTTTCGTCGGAACCGAGGTCTTTCTTGTTTCCGGATGTACATACAACAAACGCCCTGCGATAACAAGAAACGTGGGGATGGCGCCCTATTTCGAACGATCTAGCTATGGCCGTCCTTGCTGGCGATCATGGTCCAAAAAAGAAGGGAAGGCTTTTTGTGGAGGGTCGAAAAGTCTTGGCAAGAGGGTAATCATGATGGGCTGCTGGATCTTGAGAGGTCCAATGTTCCCCCCCGCGTCACCATGTGATGCTGTGCTATCATGCCGAGTTGATGGCCTGCAGGATCGAGCAGAGCAAAGGGGGTGTTGGTGATGAGGAGGAGGGTGAGAGCTACGTTGATGCGTGCTACAGCACCTCCTGTACAGAAAACAAGCAACAAGCCACAACACACACAACAAGATGCTTCTCGGGAAACGAGAATCTCCCCGGAAATGTCTCCAAAAAACCCCCCAGTGATGACGGGTGCCAACGAGTGCCCCCTAACGTTAGCAGCTGCATCCATCTCCAGTTGGAGTGTCATGTTAACCCCCAATTTGTCAGCCCCGGAAGCTTTCCACGGATGTATTTTTCGTGGCGCGCGCGCGCCTTACACAGAGCAAAAGACATTCCGTCAGCGCGGACATTGCTCGTTTCCCGCTCATGGATGGGACCCGGGGGACGGTGAGACCTAGGCGCAGTGGCATTCGGGGCTCGGTGACATTATCGAGTTTCTTCGACTATTTCTGTAGGTAATACAAAACATACCCTAATCTTGGCAATAAAGCGAGAACGAGATACAACACAATCTTGATAATGGACTTGCCACACACACACACTCACACACACGCAACACGGGCTCGGCGGCTGAAGATTGTCCGAGGATGCCGAAGGGTGAAGGAGGCAGCCCCGCTTCATCAGCGGACTTAAGCCCTGTAACTCCCAAGAGTTGCAGCAGGAGCTGCAAAATTACAGCCCACTAAGGCATTGAGTTTTTGTTGCAGGACGGTTTTAAACTGAAGTGGAATAGCATTCGGAAATAGTTGCAATTTACTGTAGCACTCTCTCTCCCACATCTTCCAGATTTGTCTGTAAGCTGCGAATGGATCTGGAATGGAATTACAAACACACACACACACACCTTCCCCCCGGCGTAGGTCCGTATCCTCGGGTCCCTGACGGGCCCCGCCCCGATCGGCGATTAACCCACTGTTTCGTCCGGGGCTCGTCCTCTAAAACCCGCGCGGATATGGACTTGAACAAGAGCAGCGAGAGCCGGAGAGAGGTGCTGGCTACCCTTTATTGCTTAGTAGTAGAGCCTTCCATGGGCGTATGTCCCTGTCCCCGTCCACATGCTGTAAATCCGTAGGGTCATGATGGAGACGTCCATGTCATAGGTGCGCAGGGTGGTTCCCCTGCTTGTCCGTTCGCTTCGGAGATTTGCAAGCATGACAAAAAATTGGTCTAAACAATCCAATCCAAGGCGCTGGAGACGAGAGACCTGGACCCGAGGAGAGACCAGACCAGCTCAGCCCAAGCAAGCCTGGGCGCGCCCACACCCACGCCCTTGTGTAGCCCGTAGCCGTGGGCGTAGCGTAGTGCGTTCGCGCTGTCGCTGTTAAGTGTGTTGTATTATGTGATGCGCCGCTGTCCACACCCGACCCGAACCCCGGCCTGAACGGGATGGATCCCATGAATGGATGGGATGGGTTGGGATGGATGGATGCTCTTATCCGCCTGGCCTACGAGCTTGCTTTTGGTTTAAATACCTTGCTTGGCCTTGTTTCCCTCTTGCGTGCTCTACCCTTCCCTATCCTAGTCGCCATTCGCCCACCGGAAGAGAAAGAAAAAATTCAACAAAAAACTTGACTTGACCCCGTTGGTCTTGTCATTGCTTGGGCGTCCTCGACAACTCTAAAAAAATCTAAATCAATCCCATCGGAGGTTCGGGGATTGCGACAGTACCTCCACAATCCACCAGCGGCCCGCCGCTTACACAACGTCTCGATTCTTATAAAGCCCGCGTTCCGACTTTGGGGAACGGGAGCCGCCATCAGAAAACGAAACCCCCGATTGTTAATTAGGAAGCGATAATTTCGGCCGATCAAATCAGATTCCAAAACTTATTTATACTTTTTGTCCCGACGATAACTACTCGATGATATCCTGAGCTTTTGCGAATAACAACCCCCCGACCACTGAAGGACATTTACAAAGACAGCCGAGAGAGTGTCTACAGCTTTCAGGTCTCTTACACACGAATTATCGACAGCGTCAAATCATGGCTACCGAAACCGATACACTGTCCTTCTCATTACCCACGAGCACTGCGCCCACCGACGTCTCTGAGTCAACATGCATGCCCAACTCTGCTCCGTTTCTCCCACCTTCGCCCTGTCACCCTCAGGGCGCGCCCGGCAATGTCAACGCCGAGTGGGATACCACGATACACCCACTCTCGAACCATCAGAAGGTTTGCGCCGCCCCAACCAGCCCGTCGGCGGCCTTCAACTGTGGTCCCGGAACAAGCGTTGGCACATCCAGTAGCGCCAGCGGGAGCGGATGTTTCAATGATGGGGGTTTGTTGTATAGAGTCCAGGCCGAGAGGGAGTGCCGAGAGGGACCCGGCAAGTAAGTCAACATTGCCGATGAGATGAGATGAGCGTTCAATAACCCTTTTTTTACTGACTTTGATCTGGTTTGTTTCAGAACTGTTGAAGAAGCCTGTCAACGATCACTCAACCACTTTCCATGCCCTGGTCTCGCCTTTCCCATGCCAGCCCTCGACTTTGACTTTCGCATCGCCGTCCGTCTAAACCAGGAACCCGTCCACGTCGATTCCGGCAACACCAAGGAGATTACGACTGTCGCCGCTGGAGTTTGGTCCGGTTCGTTTGGCCACGGCCGCGTAATTGTGAGTTTCTCCATTTTTCTTACTGTCATTCACGAATTTGATTCTACACGCTTCTGTCCTATTCATGGCTGACTGGTGAGGATTGTCTTTGTGGGTCGTGTAGGCAGGCGGTTATGATCTCGGCCAGGCACGCGGCTTTCGCCCCATGAGGCTTGTAGAGGGTGCTTTTGTCATTCAGACGAGTGATGAGCAACCTGCGGTGTAAGTGTATTTTGCAACTATTCTCGCCGAGTGTGTCTATATGCTGACAGAAAAAACAACAAAAGCCTTGAAATGCGCACCCGCGGTTCTCTCTCTGGCCCCTCAGATATCCTCGACACCTTGCTGAGCCCTCGTGCCCCCAAGGACATTGACCCACGTCGATACGGGTTCCGCATGTTTGCGACATTCAAGACCTCGGACAAGAGATATGCCGAGATTGTCAACTGCGGCCTATGGGTAGCCAGTGGTGCCTGGCGTGGCGAGCACCTTGTTATTGAGTAAGTTGGCTTGGCTCCGTGGTCACGATGACTCCTTATACTAATGATGATGCCTGCAGCGCGTACCGCGTGACATGAAACGATTTAAGCGAGCCTTTTAAAAATCTTTTGAACATGATCGATTAGCATTGCATAGGATCCTGGTCTGGCTAGATCCTGGAGCCTGGAGTTGTTTGGTGTTGAACAAAAACCCGCGTCAGCTTTGACCGGCCGGCAAATGGACAGGACAAGGAATGAAATGGACGGGTGCATTGAAGCGGCGCAGAAACGGTCAAGGAGATTTTTTGGGTGTTAATATTGTGTTTTTTTTTGTTGGTCTATTTTAATGTTTGGGTTCACGATGGAACGAATTGCTCTGGTCAATATTACACTCAGCGCCAAGCTGGATTGCAACTCCATCATGCTGGTCGATATTATGTCCGTTGGTATTCGACCGTGGACGGACCAAACTCCGAGGATGCTGGCACCCAACTGCCAAGGAAGGAAGGAGGCCTGGTTGAGCCAGGCAAACCATGGCCTCCATATCCATCGTCGTTCCCAATGGTCACCATGAACCAACCGGCGTTAACAGCCGCCCCCATGAGACTCCGACTCCATACCAAAGTCCCCATGACATTATCCATACCCCGAGAATCATCGGGTTGTCGATTATTCATATCAGTACCTTGACTCGGATCTTCCGGACGACCGGTGGTCCGTCCTATCCACGGAAACATTCTCCTCGATGCTGACTGAGGCCATAACAATGTCGATACCGTCAGCGCGATATTCTGGTGGGCCAAGTTACATATCCGCGCATTCCGACTCGGCTTCCTCTGATAGCGGCTAAATAAGTCACCGAAGTCAAGCAAAAGGGGGGGTGATGGGGGATGTGCAACTCACTGCTACGTCGGCACGCGACAACACCTCATATCTGTAACCTTTCCAAATATATCCGGCGGAAAATCACTTGAGTTTAATCGAGACCTCGAGATAGCTTAGCTTCCTCAAGCGACTCTCATCCTCCTCATCCCCCTCCACCACGACATCATCCACGGTTCCAACCGTGCCAGTCCTGATCTCAACTTCACAATCACCTTCCTGTTCAAACCAGCTAGCGACGGCGAGAGTCTTCTCAACCGCTCTGCCCGTGCCCATGACCTTTACTTCGGCACTGTCGGCATCAGACCCGCCGGCGCGCTTAAGAGCCTCAATACGGGAGTGCACCGACGCGTGCTTGGGGGCCGCGTTGGTTGTCCGTAGAGAAGCATCGAGTTGCTTGCGCGCACGCTTGACGGCGGACATGAAGGGTGTCTTTGAAGACACGTAGATGATACGGGACTTGGTTGATGCTGGCGGTTGACGCCTGGTCAGGGGGCGCTTTTCGATACGGTCACCTGGGCAAGTTAGTCATAGGTCTGTAAGATATGGCAATAATTCATACCATTTGAGATAGAAGACAGCTTTTCTAAAGTTCCATACGTCTTCTTTGGAGCCTTGCTAGTCTGTTTTGACGCCATAATGTCGATTTTGCCTTGAGCTTGTGCTGCCTAGGAGCGTAGGCAGATGAGAGTGGTGAAAGATTCAGCGGATCGCCATTCAGCGACTAGGGAATTCAATAATTAGTTCCTCTAGTCTTACTGAATGAATCGTCTGTTGCCTAGGATAAGCATGTGTCGATGCGCGCCTTCGAACTGTTCTTGTATGAGAGAAGATGAGTTGAAGTTGTCACGGTTTGGAGGTTGAAAGTTTGATCCACCCCACTCCAAGTGTCTGGCTCTACAACCATGGTAAACACGCATCCGCCATTTTGAGTCTCAAAAATAGATTCAAATCATTCTCAACAATTCTATAGCTTCTCTTACTACCAGCTACCGTTCATATCTTTCTATGACACAATTCTAACCGCAATGTTCTCAATGTCTGTTCTAAACGCCACAAATTGCTGTGGCGCAGCTGCCTTGATGCCCCTGCGCTACTGCACCAACGGCCCGCTACCAAACGTCACTCAAACTTGGGAGCTCCATCCAAGCTCAGTCCATTTTGGGATATTCCTCCATCTCCAACTCGCTCATCATCAAGCAAATCACTCCACCGAAAACCTCGTCGCAAACGACCGCCGCTTATCCCCCTCTTCGATCTCATGGCTGCCTACTCAGGCATTTACAACTAGGCGAACACGTCCCATTATGTCGATTGCAATCTGGCCTCCCGTATCCCCCGACGAACTCAGGCTTAAAGCCGCCGAGACCCAGGTACGATGACGAGGAAGCGCAAGAGGAGAAGAAAAAAAATATCACGAGGGCGCAAGAAGAAGAAGAAGCACATCATGCTGATCTATCTTGACAAGGCGCGCGAGCTGGACTGGATCGTCGAGGAGACACTCCAGATCTGTCGCGATCTCAAGCATGGCCTCGAGGACTGCTATGCGCTCCTCGCTCCCATCGACCCGGGAAGCACACTCGTCATGAGCACGCATCGCAACGAAAAAGTAAAGGGCACGCTCACCCGCGTCGGCACTCGCATCGTCAAAGGGGTAAGAAGAGCCTATATATTCCCCACACCTAATCAGCCTCGTTTCCTGCAAGCTGACGTTTTGAGCCCCCCCATCTAGCATCTCCATCTCCAGCTTCGAACGATACCCGCGCAGACGCTGTCGCTCTCTCAGTCCGACGTCATTCACATCCAGGCCCTCGATTCGCTAAATGCGTACCTAAACCAATCCATAGATCTCCTTTCCATCACGCTGTCCAAGCCGCAGGACGCCCGCTCCCTAGCTTCCACACTCGCCATCCTAGCAGACTCCCTCTCTGACTCGGCGGCACTCCTCAAGGGTCCCCCTCTGACAGATGCCGACCCTGCTTGGCAGACATGCTCATGTCCGCCGTACCACTTTGAGCCTTCCCCGGGGCCCAACCTCAGCTTTTATCTCGGCCTGCAGGAGAGCTGCATAGTGCTCTGGCTGCGGGCTCTAGAACCCGCGGATGCACCCGTCCACTTTGGAACTAAACTCGGGCTTGCCATCGGCACCTTCCGTCGTCTGGAACACGACGAGATGGACACCGTTTTCCGGTACAACACCATGGGGAGCGATGCCGGGGGCTCCAAGCGGGGCAGTGCGCGCCATACCCCAGAGCCTAGATCGTCGGCTGCCGACGCGGAGAGCAAGGATGTGCAGGAAGTCTATGTCCGGGAAAAGGTGCGCGTCGAAAGTGCAGATCCGAGCCTCATCTCCCTGCACTCCAAGCTCGGCTTCCTCAGTCACATGCTCGGCCAGGCGCGGAGGAATCTGTCAGAGGTCCTCAGCGTTGATTCTTAGGCCCGGTAACATTGAGGGGGAAGGCCATGTGAGCAGGCTTGCATGTAAATTGATTGGATACCCTGGCGTTGTGGTGAAAGTGGCTACTGTGACCCCTATAGCTCACTGCTGTCTTATGGGCATTTGGAATCGGCACCAATTTATTCGTTGGGCATTGATTTTCTGGATTTCAAGTTCCATTTGATTTGATTTGACTGAATCTGTAGAAATGTAGATGACATCTGTACATGGATGCAATTCATGGTCCGGTTCCGTCGCTCCTCCGCTAAAGTCCGTAGAAACACACATTAATGACACAATACAAAGGAATTATGCATAGAACATGAACGATATGACCTCTAATCTCGTGCAAGAAGACATTGTCGAGTCGCCCGGGTCCGATTCGACATTGATGCTCTCCATTGACTGAGACACTCCATCAGGAGCGTACCAGCTGCTGCAAACAGGACGTCTAGGCCACGGGAGACCAAGGCATGGGAATGAGGACCCGCGACTTCATGCTCTGGATGAGAGGAACCGTCTTGTGGACAGTATCGCTCCAGCCTTCAACCTGCCAGCTCTGCTCGCGACGGGCACGGCGCTCCTCGAGATTGGCAAACTGCCAGAGGTGGTGGACAGTGTTGAGATCGCCAACCTGGACGAACCAAGCACCCACGCCCTCCATGACCTCGCGACGGGCCTTGAGGCCTCGTCGCCAGTGCGTCTCCCACTCAAGCAGGTTGCCGGGATGCAGTGTGTAAGACCGCAGCTCAAAGACGCCACCGAGCTGTCGTGGAGGGGTGGTCGGCCAGAAGGAAAACTCCTGCATCAGCGAGATGTTCTTGGAGTTGATCATGCCTTTGAGCTTGCGATCGAACTCGGCGAATTCGGGGTGGTGTGTGATGGAGTGTCGGGACTGGTGGTAGCCCTCGTACTTTTGATATTCCCAGATGTGAACTGTTACCCCGCGTATTGTCAGCACCTCGGCTTTGAAGTTGGAAGGGAATTGGGGGATGCATACCAAACGTGTCGCAGTCGCCGACTTCTGTCCTCCAGCTTCCAACTAGATGCACCTTGTTCTCTGGAGCGTTGGCCATCTTGGGGTACCAGTGTCCGACTAGGTCGACATACTCGTCCACCTTTTCAGGCTTGACCTCGTGAAAGACGATCGAGTGGACATACTTGCCACGGGCTAGAACTTGACTGAAGCTCGCCTCGAGCTGTGCGTCAAGCTCTCGACCCTCCTTCGTGCCGTAGATGAGGTTCGTCAGAGGCCCAGCCTTGCGGGAGGGCTCTGGCTCCTTGACCTCTGCGGTTCGTCCTGCGTCGTCCTTCTGTAAGCCCTCGTCCGGCTTGGCGAACGGAACGTTAGCAGCTTGCGGGTGGGCAGACAACTCACTGGCTTCTCGCTCCTTCTGTGCCTCGACCAGGTGCTCGCGGAATGCCTTCTGCTTCTGGTTGAACGTGTCGACGGCGGCGCGCGAGGGGTTGACGTCTCCCATGGAAGGCGTGTGGGCATCCAGGCGAGCGGCAGTAGAGCTCAGAGCTCGCAGACCAGCACGCGGGGTGACGCCGGCGGCGGCGCGTGCGAATTGGCGACTCAGCATCTTGGGGCGGAGGTTGGAGAGTTTGGAATGTACGGGTAAAAAGTATGAAGGGAGGGAGGCGCAACGCGTGTCTGGCAAAGATGACACGGGCGCAGAGTTGAAGAAAGAAGAAGGATGACGATCTCTCTCAGATTTGGTAAACGTCAAAAAACAGCCGACGTTTGTTTTGGAAGGTGTTAAATCTGACGAGAAGGGCGGGGCAGGATGCTGAAAGGAGGAAAATGGACCGAAGATGGAGTTTCAAGATGGCGGGAGGTAGAAGCAGAAGCAGAAGACAAAGTAGTAGCGTAGCAGCAGAGCTGGTTTGTTGGCGTCAGGGTAACAATTTGGTGGCAACCCCAAGACGGCACAGCAAGGAGCGGGAAGGCACAGTATTTTTTTTGAGCTTTGCCCTTGCAAAAAAAGGGTTGAACAGATTGGATGGGATGGATGGTTAGAAGTTGGAGGGACGGAACGGCCTCGGGTTACCGTGCCAGGAATGTACAGTATAATCACCCCGCACTTTCTGGGTACGGTGTACGGGCGTTTTTTTGTTTGTTTGAGATGGATGATGACGAGTTTGTGTGTATTTGTCGCACAGACAAAAAGACAAGGGGAGGAGAGAGAGAATAGGCTGATTTGAATTGAGGAGACAAGACTGGGCGGGAAGGTTTGAGTTGAGTACGTATCCCTCCTCCCCTTCTTAAAGCTGGGAGCTTGATGGAGCTGGAGCTCTATTCCCGATGATGTCACCTGCAAGGTTGCCATCACGTGTAATTGCTTAGCGTCCCTTGGAAACGCGGGGTTCGGTGCATTGGTTTCTGCGGTTGCCGGGGTGGGGAAAGCTGCTCGCATGGCCCCGCCTTGGAGGTACGTACCTTCAGCCTCCGGGTCCCCTGATCTAGATGCCTTGAATCTCAGGCGTAAAGATCAGGCACCTAGAAAACGTTCCGGGCTCGGCTTCGGCAGAACCCGCTCGGAGCTTGTTGGATCTGCCATTCGGAAAAAGGCTCGTTCTCAATACCCTCTCAATCTCAAAGCAGCAACCTGCCGAAACTCCCATCAACCCGAACCTCAAACCTCCCCACGAAAATCCGTCATCATGTCTTGGCTCGGTGTTCAGCCCCTCAAGAAGTTCAACGCTCCCTTCTGTACGTCCCAATTGCGCCTCTGCGCCCGCTGTATTCATCCCGCTGACCCCCCGAATAGTGAAGCCTTACTGGCCTTTCTTCGCTGCCGGTACGTCAATTTGCGCAGCTCGCCCGACGAAACAGTTCCCTCTACGAGGCATCCCCCGCGCACCCGACTCCGATTGATACGTCGATGAGTTTTTGGAACAGCAATTGATTCAGGATACAGGTGTTGTCATTGCCTACGGTGTCAACTCTGCCCAGAACGCCATGATGAACTGTACGGCAACCCCCAATGGAATAAGAATCTCCTTTAGAATGCGACGACTGACCAGAACATATTAGCCGCCGAGTTCAAGAACGATCCCCGCAACCCCAACGCCAAGACTGGTGGTCACTAAAGTCCGAAACTCGGGATTTTGAAAGGAGATGGGATTTTTCGTCAAAGCACTGCATGAAACGATCCGCTCGAGCGCGAGGCCAGGGTCCATGGGATGGGATTGTATCATAGAAGTCGCAAAAGGGGCTTAATTGACCTATCGAACGATATACACGGGTTACCGGCTGTGATGAGTGCAATTGGGGGGCGTGAACGCGTTGCTCCGAAGGTCCGAACTTGTCAGATGATTGAATCACGAATATTCCATATGGTTCAATACCTCAATTGGTCCATGATTGATAACTATACAGCTTTGTTTACGTGCAAATTGGTGACGTATTTCCGCATGGCGTTTGGCGGTAGAAGAGCCATGTATCGGTTATCTAACCCCAAGACGTCTATTTCCTCTCACGCAACTCCAGCCTCTCTATTATATCGACAATCTCTCTTAGGTAGTATATGCCAAAAATAGTCCATTGAGCCGCATTGTAGTCAAAAACCATGTTCAAAAGACCCTTAACCACGGTTCACTTTTGGTGGGGATCAAACGTGATCCGAGTCGTGGTAGCGGCCCGAGATAGGGAGACCTTTTGGATAAATCTCATCCTGACAAATCATCATCGCTATCGCTTGCCGTCGACTCACACGGCGAAGCACCTCTTGCAACGCCTTGTCAAACTTGGACATTCAACATATATAGATGCGACTTCTTTTTGGAGTTTTCTCCTTCACTAGACCTATTGTGACTAGACGTCTTTCAGCTTTTCACTCAAGAGTTTGCTTATCGACAATGACGGCCACGTCAGGACCTAATGGGGCGAAACAACAAAAGCCTAACGGCAAGGGGGCTAAGAAGGAGGTCAAGATTCTGATGCTTCACGGTGAGTACCCCTAGACTTGCATAGAACCTCCCTGGTCGTTTAGCTCGTCTTTGACCGCACACTACCCTGGACATTCACCCTCACTTCCTTTGACTATATGCTCATAATCTCAGGCTTCACACAATCTGGTGCTCTCTTCCGCGCCAAGACTCGCGCCCTCGAGAAGCTCCTCGTCAAGCTTCTAAACCCCATCTCTCTCCTCCCAGTCCTCATCTACGCCACCGGTCCCAACCGTCTGAGCGCCGAGGACATTCCCGGTTACCAACCACCAGAGGAGCCTCCGTCTGAGGACTACCAGCCCGACACCTGGGCTTGGTGGCGCAAGGACGAGGCTACGGGCAACTATCGTCTTTTGGATGAGGGTATGGCGACTGTTGCTGAGGCTATCCGTGAGGCGGGTGGTATCGACGCTGTGGGTGGCTTCAGTCAAGGCGGTGCTATGGCTGCTCTCGTTGCTGCAGCACTAGAGCCAGAGCGACCACTACCAGAGGGCAAGGAGGGCGACTGGGCAAGAGGACTGAGAGAAGCCAACGATGGAAAGCCTCTTAAGTTTGGTGTCTTCTACTCGGGCTTCTGGGCAACACCCGATTCACTCCAGTTCTGTTTCGAACCCAAGATCAAGACCCCTACCTTGCACTACCTCGGTAGTCTTGACACGGTTGTGGATGAGAGCCGCAGCCAGGCCCTCATTGATAGTTGCGAAGAGCCTCTGGTCATGGTTCATCCTGGAGGTCACCATGTGCCTGTCAACAAGGAATGGGGAATGCCCCTGGCTGGCTTCATTAAGCAGCACGCTGAAGAGAAGGAGCTTAAAGCAGACCTTTAGACATGATGATAAACTTACACCAGACCATAGACTGCAATAGACAAACAGATAGACTCATGCATCAAGTGCCATGTTACATATCCTCATCCCGAGGCCTATCTAACCTGTATAATTACAGACCACCCAAACCGTCATGAATTGTAAACCGCTCTATCCTGACTCCGAGTTCTTATTTGGCCGGCTGGATCCGTGCCATCATCTCCTCTTTGGTGATGAGATGATCGATTCTCTCCAAGAGTCCCAGCAAGCTCTTCATGTTGTGACTCCACTCGTTCAGAATATCATCAGCATCCCGAGGCTTGGCGAAGCTGACGATTCGTGCAGGTCGGTCAATCTTGGCGTACACAGTCTTGGAGGTGACCAACTCGCTGATGTACTTTTCCGTCTCATCCTCAGCCAAGTCGAGCAGTTGGGTGAGGCGTCCCATCTGGATGCGAGTGTAGTACTTGGCAATGACGCGGACATTGTGCTCAATGACTCGCTTTCGGAGATCTTGCCATCGCTGGTGCGCCTTCTCGTCTGAGGACTGACCGGGCTGCACATCAAAGACATCCGTACTGCACAGGTGGGGGCCGAATCTCTTAGCAATCTCTGGCCATCGCATCAACTCGTGGACGGTAAAGAGTCGGAGAAGTTCAGCCTCAGGGGGGACTTCTGTGTTACGGGTGTCCTTGTGAATTCGGTGGAGGAGGTCGTGTTGCTCGTTGTCGTAGGGGGCGAGAATGACAAAGTAGATGATGCGCTGAAGGACCTGCAAGAGGTTAGAGAATGAATCCATATATGGGATCAAGAACTTACAGGGCGAAGCTTGGCCGAATCCTCCTCGACCGCCTCTGTATCCAAAACCTGTCGGTAGTGCTTGCAAACATCAAGGTACTTGTCCTCATGCTTGGCAAGGATGATCTGTTGCTCGTAATATCGCAGCTTCAAATCGGTTGTGTCATCTGGCTTCTCCTCGGGCACCTCCTCACCACGGGCCTTCTTCTTCTCACGTTCCTTCTCTTCCTTCTCGAGTTGCTCGGCCGTCTTCTTAGGCTTTCGGGCGAGGTATCGTGTGCTGATCTTGCGGCCTAGGATGCCAGCCTGAGTCCAATCTTCACTCTCAATGCAGAGAGCGACCTGAGCGAGGATGAACTCGGTCTTTTCCCGTCTGTCCATAGACCCAAAGGTCTCAACCTGAAGCTCGCAGAGGATCTCGGTGGCGGCCTTGAGATCGCCCTGCTCCTTCTTAATGTCGGAGAGGATCTTGGTGACGCGGGCACGCTCGACTTCGACAAAGATCTTGCCCTCTGTCACTGTTCGCAGGGTCTCGATAACGGAAAGCTTGGTCTTGAGGTCGGGGGTGTCGTCGAGGAAGCCCATGACGGTCTGGACCATCTTGGTGATGGCCTGCTTGAGCTGGCTGTGCTTCTTGGACAGGACCAAGGTCTGGTCATTCATCAAACTCCAGTCGCCGGCATTTTTGCATAGTGTGACGATTGCGATCAATACTCGTGATGTCGACGCAAGATCGGAGGCCTGGCGTTTGGGTTAGCGGGGATGAGGAGCAAGGATGCAAGACATACTTGTCGGGTCTGCTTTTCAAGCGCAGCGAGCTTCTCAATGGCTCCCTGGAGGTTGTTGGACTATGCTTGGAGTCAGTGGAAGCTTCGGCTGACGATGCAGAGCTGGGACACCAACCGCAGCCAGCTTCTCAGCTTCGGGGAGCTGCTGGTCGACCTCCTTGGAGAAGTCCTTCTCGGGCTTCAAAGCTCCTTCAGACATGATGATGGGGAGCGCGCAGTGTTATCCGCAGGTGAGGTATTCGGTAGAGAAAGCTCGTGGTGAGGCGACGAGATCTGAGATTCGTGGATGGAGTTGATGTGATTGATCGGAGGTCGTGGGGCCTTGTTTGGTCGAAGGAAGCTGGTCACTTTAGTGACGAGGCTCACGCAAGAGGCTCCTGCCTGTCGCGCGTCTCCACCCACCACCAAGGCTGGGGCTGGAATTAGGTGGGACCGGTTCCGGGACCTTCGCCATCCAGCTGGGAGTGCACGTGACTTGACTTACAACGTCGATCGACTTTGACGGCTCGTTAGTTGGGCATTCCTGACATTGATTGCGGCCATTGGAAAGGTTTATGTCGTGTATAGGGGCGGTTTCAGCATTTAAAAGCATTTATATAATAAAAATTAGTCGAGATTAGATCCTCCCAACCATTATGTCCCGTCCCCCCTGTGATGACCAGGTCTCGGGCCGTCAAACTTGACCTCTCTGAGGTTCTCGTACTAGATGACAAAACACTGTCTTTTCAGAGAATTAGAAGTTCATATAGCACTCTTGAAGACAATTCACTTAATTAGCCATGGCTGGGAACCTGGCCAAAGCACTTGAGATTGCTGCTGACTACCTACATGCCAATTTGCAAGACACATTGACATGCAATCTGAAGGATTCAAAAATCCAAGAACTTAAGAAAACAAGACTATATATTTCATATATAGAATTTTTAAGCCTGAAACAGCAATTCAGACTGCGAATCCTCTTCTAACTGTGAGAAGTAACAAGACTTGGACATAGCAACTCTCAGACTTATATCTGGCAGGTATCTATAATGAATTAGACAATGGTTGATTGACCCAATATGAACTTCCATCACATGAATAATTGGACCCATAATCAGATTGTTGGCGGGAACATCTCAGCACTGCCGGCCACCTGCCAGCTAGCTCCTCACCAAACAGGCCTCCAAGTAGGGACCAAACAGCCTACAGAGCACCAGCTTCAGTGCCATCACGTGGATTACGTTAAATCGTTTGTTTTGATGCTTTTGTGCGCTCAAAAATCCAGATCGCAGCATCACCAAAACTCATCCCACAACAACCACGATCGCGATCAAAGATGTATCTCTTTTCTCGCTCACCCCCACGACCACGACGGCCAGTGACCATGGAATCACTGCTGTGGCACTCTACGACGGCCGAACAGGCCATAGCACTCGAAGACGGTGCCAAGAATCCCTTTCTGCCTGGCAGCCTGCACTCTGCTGAGTACTTTTCGGACCTCCAGAGGCGTCGTGAACAGTACCCGATGTGCAGCCCAGAGAAGCGCCAAGAGTTCCTCGATCGCTATCACTCGAAAAAAGTAAGTGTTTACCCCTTCGAAAACCCTTCGGGGTTTTCCGTGCTGATATCTCGTAGGTCACCATCGTCGTCGGGGATAGGGGCTGCGGCAAGACCACCCAGCTCGTGCAATTCATCCTTTTTGACGAATGGATGAACGGCAAAATTGTCGGGTGTACACAACCTTGCCGGTCTGCTGCACTGAGCGCGGCGACCCAGGTTGCCAAAGAGATGGAGGTTCCCCTCGGCGGCATCGTTGGATGCCAAACGCACATCGACAACGACGAACGGAGCAGCAAGGACACGCGCCTGAAGTTCTTGACCGACAGCTTCTTGCTACAGAAGCTTATCCACCCCCCTGGTCTCCCTGAATATGTAGGCTCTGCCCCTCTCTAGATTTAGGTTTGGTTGTGTTTAACAGCAATAGGGATGTATTGTCGTCGACCAGGCTCATGAGCGAACGCTGGCAACGGATATGGTGATGGCCATACTCAAGCATGTCGCGAGGGCGCGTGAAGACTTGAAGCTTGTCATCGTGTTAGACACCAACGCCGGCATTGACAAGTTTACCGAGTTCTTCGGGACACGAAACGTTTTCCGTGCCGTTGAGCCGGCTAACGCCATCCAGATTCAGTACCTGCAGGACCCAACGCCCCAGGCCTTTGATACCGCTGTCCGCGTTATCGACATAATTGTCAAGTCAAAGACTAAAGGTAACATTCTCTTGTTCTTGACTGCAGAGTGGGAGGTCCGGGAGGTCTGTGAGATGCTCGGCCAAAAGGCGCCCACCCTCCAGGTCATCCCTCTAGGTCGAGCCTCCCCACCGATTGAGGCATTGCAGGACTCTGAGACCCAGAAGTGTTTTGTGGTTACGGATTTGGCAGATGTCGGCACAAAGATGCCTGAGATCACCTACGTGGTTGGTACGTGTCGCTTTCCATAACACCCACCCCCTTCGCTTCCATTTGATAGACTAACTAATGATCCAAGACACGGGAAGGTCCAGGCAGACCAGGTATGCCCCCCGCGTAGGGATGTATAACCTGATTACGGTCCCGATCTCGAAGCCTGCGGCCCAGCTACGTGCTGCCCTGGTCAGTTGGAAGCAGAAGGGTGGCATCTGCTACCGACTTTATACCAAGCACGCCTTCAACTCGATCTGTCCCCCCAATATCCACCTCCCAATACACGCAAGTGAGATGGCAAGGGAGATCCTGATACTGAAGTGCTGCGGGTTCCATGAGATCTCGGAATTCGAATTTATCGATCGTCCTGATCCAGAGACGGTGCTACGAGCTTTGGGTGAGCTTCGCGCTTTGTAAGTACTAACTCGTCTAAGGTTTCTCCTATTTGATGTCATATACTAACATGACAAACAGGGGCTATATTGATGGTGAGACCAACATCACCCGGAAGGGATCCCTCGCCGCGTGTATGCCAATGGTTCACCCTGCGTGGTACAACGCATTCCTTGAGGCTAGTCAACTTGGCTGCCTCGCTGAAATCGTTACCATCGCCTGCCTTCTCAGTTCACAGGGAGATCTCTTCATGAGGCCCCATGAGAGGCGGTATGATGCCGATGTCAAGCGACGACAGTTCCGCCACCCTGAGTCTGACCACCTAGCCCGGCTTAATGCCTTCTGTACCTACCTCCGCCAGCGAGACAGTCTCTCCGGCGAAGGGGATCTGGCCAACTGGTGCCAAAGTTCAGCGATTGACTTGGATGTTGCAGAGGAAGCCAGACTCATGCGAGATGAGCTGATGCCAAAGGTTTCGAATCTCTTGCTGGGGAACGACCAGGTCCCGGCAATGGACCTCCGCGACCCCGAGTTCAGCGAGAAGATTCGCCAAAGCCTGGCAGCGGGCTTCTGCCACAAGACTGCCATCCGAAATAACAAGGGTGACGGCGCCTACAAGACCGTTCACCAGAACCACCCAGTCGCCCCCGAGCCAGACAGCTGTCTCGTTGACATGTCGTGGGAGTGGGTGATTTATCACGACATTCACTATGCTGGGATCCAGTACATGCGTTGCGTCACAGCGATTAATCCCGAATGGATAATAGTACTTTGACCGTTTCTTGTTTTGACACTCCGCTAATAAGTAATAGGACCTTGAACATTTCCAAGACCACCATCTCGCACGCAAGTTCGATCAAGTCACGTTGAGGAACCCCGACGTCAAGGCCTCCCTCGACCGGGCTAGAGCTGAAAGAGACTCTTAGTCTGCCTAGCGGCATTCTTTTTTCAAAGAAACAATGTGCTTAACGGCACCCCCTTTTGAAGCAGCGATGGGATTTACGGTATTTGAACACTTTGAAAGATAACAGTGGGCTTAACGGCACCCCCTTTTCAAAGTATTACCAGCCTAGCGGCATCCCTATCGCGACAAGACATTGAAGCAACGACACAATCTATACGACAAAGACAGTCACGCTTCGCGGCATTTTCTTTTTCTTTTCTCTTTTCTTTTTGATAACGCCATGCTCTCTTTGTTACTGGACAAGACTTTATGGCTAGCGCCATCCAGCCTTGAACGGACGATAGAGATTCTTTGGCTGCCTGAGTCTTGTTGCTTTTCTTATTTCGCTGATGATGCAAAGGTCCCCTTGGGACTTTGCGGAGGCACCAGAACGATGATGGCCGGCACCTTCACGCGGTGTTCTGGGTCAGTAACCAAGTGTGTTCTTGGTGAAGCTAAGACCGGCCAGATTAGGATCAACACGGTGATGACGCTCCTCGAACATGGCGCCGACATTAATGCTAAGAACACAGCCGGTGAGACTCCATTCAGTCTCCTCAGAGCTAATAGACTCCTCCGCTACTTCCCAACTCAGAGGGACGTGGATGGATCAAAGGAGACGGAGGAGGAAGAGTCCCAACGGGCGAGTAGGGGGTTTGGTTCAAGTCTAAGTAATCGCAGAACAAGTCTAAAACAATCTTTAAAGCATACGTGAAGAATCACAAAGAATGTATGAATAAGCATAAAAGAAGTCTAAAATATCATCAAAGAAAGTCTAAGGATTTGTCAAGAGTAATGCAACAGCATCCCATCTTTAGGCACCGATTTGCTGGCCATGTGCTGAACAACTTCGGATGGAACTCGGACCAAACATGTGCAACACACGCAATGGCATGCGCAAACTTGAGGCAATTCTGAGTCACAGCAAGATCCTACAACGGGTCATGAAAATTTTCATCACGCAGTAAGGAGGGTGGCCGAGATATCTGCCTGATGGCTGTGAAAAGGGGGCAACACTTCCAGCCACACAACATGCCAACGTGTGCGACTGTTTCTTTCGCCACGGGACATTATACCGCAAACTGATTTCGAAGTGACTAACTGTAGAATCAAAATCTGCAAGATTACGCGAGCCTTCTCTGGAGGCCTCGTGATGCCTTCGCCTAGAGGCACTTGAGGGTCAGATGCCTTGCCCCAACGCAACTGATTCACTGCCCCCGAACCCAGTACACGTATGAAAAATTCATTACAAATCCAGAGATGCCGGGATACACATCCATGATGTGAGAAACTTTTACGGGCAAGAGCGCAACAAGATCCACATCATCAAAATCAAAACTTCTCACCATGTGCCAGCTCAACTCGACAAAGTGTGACTCCTGCGAGCAGACCCTGGCATACCACAAGACCTTTTGCCGCAGGGTCCGCCTCGCCGGTCAGGCTTGCGGTAGAGTTGAACACGTTGTCGACTTTGTGGCCTCGGATGGCTGTCCCCACTGCTGGAGGCGGAAGAAGAGATGGCGTCGATGGTTGTGTTGGAGGAACGACAGCTCCGGCGAGACCCATTCAAAGACTTCGGAGAATCCAAGATGGCGAGAGCGAGTTCGAGAGTGGTTCCAAGCGAGATCCAACAAGATCCATCTTTGATGGTATCATCGCAATGTCGTATCAGAGCCTAACGACTCAGGTAGAAGTGGTGGCGCTGTATGGCTACCCAGGAGGAAGGATATGCCTGACATTTGCCATGACAGAATCGCGGAAGCCTCCTACGTTTTCATACTAGTGAGTTGCCATCTGTTGGTTGCTAAGTTGCGGTCAACCCGAGGCCATCCCGGTTGAAACCAAAAGCTCCGGGTCCCTCTCGTAACTTTTCCGAATGCGCAGAAGCTCCGCGAGAGATTCAAGACCCTCTTCTACTTTTCTGGTCGATACGACGTCGAAAGGTGTGGAAGATTCTCGTCGACAGCGGAATGGTGGGCTCGGTCAGTCGAAAAAGAGGCAATGACGTCAATGAAGCATCTCAACGTTGGCTGTCGATCATGGCTTGCCCCACACGGTCCCCAAGTACGGGACCGGGTTCTCGGGTCCTAAGACGTTGTCGAAACTGCGTGTGCTTGACTCGAGCCAATTCCTGACGTCTGGGTTAGTGTGGGCGGGAGGAGGAAATCCTCCGCCATGAGAGGACAAAGACCCCGAGTCTTGAGTGGGATTGTCATTTTAGCATCTTGACGGTCATGGCCAATATAACCCCCAAAGCTGAGATTTCAGGTGCACTTTTGATCCACCCCGGACGAGGCTCTCCGCCCTGGCCGCCATGGCCGCCCTAGCCCCTTGGTGTTCCCCCAACTCCCCCATTAAAGCCGCGAGCGTTATGCTCGTGGTGCGGCGGTACCTGGTTGAGACTAGCAAATACTGTAGACTGGGCCAGTTAGAAACTGCGGACAACTTTTCCGGCACAAGCAAGCATCGCACAGCATAGCACACCGCTTGCACTTGCACTTGCACTTG
>JAALXN010000850.1:0-10845 GCA_012978555.1 Fusarium drepaniforme
CCCCTCCTCACCGTCATCATCAACCATCATAGTCTTTCATTCCCCTCCCTGCCCTCCCTTCTGCTCGAGCCCCCCATCCCAATGCAACCTCTGACTGGCCCCCCGTCGGTTGTCCATGGACTATCTGTCTGATCTGACATGGACCAGCCCGTCGGTGAGCGCCAGGTATCGAGTCTCGAATTGATAAAATTGAGTTTTCAAGGTCCGAAATGCTGCATTCATTGCCGTCTGCACCGGCCAACCGTTCAAGTCTGGCGTTGCGAGTGTGTCGCCGCCACGAGACCAGTCTATACTGTAGCCCCAGGTACTGTGGCCTGACGTTAGCCGCGCACAACGTTTTCTTCCACGATACTGTACTGCTTCCAACGTCACATGCGCAGCATTCCTCACTTTCCCGAAATCAACTTACACATACATAATTCTAATCGGCTTCAGGGTAAGTATCACGCATCCCGCGTCCGTCTGCAAGCCCCCTCCCCAGAACGTGGTGAAGGAGGCTTTGCCCACCTGGTGGTGGAGGCTCTGGTGCCCTAGCTCGAGGGGATATTTTTATCCATGGATCCCAAGTTATGTAGCCCCCTGTCCTAGGGCAGACGGGTGCGGTGCGTTGTGCTGCTGCGGTGTGCTGTGCTGTGCCTCTCGTCCTTGCCGATGATATGCAAGCGCGGGTGCTGTGCAAGATGTCTCCCATCGCTGGGACCAATCCAATGCCTCGGTTGCAGGGTGCCCAAATCGGCCCCGAGCTCCAGAGGCACAGCCCGGCCTCGCCCGTCTTGCCCCTGTCCTGTCTGCTCCCTCTTGCCCCCATATCCCCCTGTCGAAACGTTTCCTGATCATCGTTGCTCGTGGCCGCCTAGTCGCTGCTCGTTTCTCGTTGGCTCTCAGTCGAATCTCCCGGGGAAAGCGTCTCGGGCATCTCACGGGGTCGTCCCTCATCCCTCTGCTATTCCCAATTTGGTCACTCGTGTCTGGGGCCTTGCTCTCCCGGAAGATCACTGATGTCAATGACTGCCCCATATAAATCTCTTGCACTTTGATGACGGTCGATATGCTTGTCAATCTCCTTGCGCTTAGCCCAACTAGTCGAACGCCCCCAGATCTCTTTCAACATCCAACGTCTTTGCTCTGCGGTTGTTGCTGTTGGCGCGTGTTTCATCCTGAACTATCGTCCCCATAATCTCCATCTCACCATCTCACTCCAGAAGCTCTGTCGAACAAAATTGTCCGGCCGCCTAGCATGACGCCGACATGTGTTCTCCACATGGCGCCGACTCAACTCGGCGCGCAACGAGAAAAATATTGGAATCCCAACGGCCGAGGTGGTGGAGACGAGCCATTGAGGGCTCCATGATGGGAATAATCAGGGAAATGGGCTCTAAATGTCTGCATTTCCGAGACTTCCTGTGCTCTTGTCGGTGGGAAGACCACTCAGTGAAATCCTTTCCGGCACGAATGGCTTGCACACTCGCATTCTGGTGCTACAAGGGCGGCTCACGCCGTGGTGGTCCACATATCGACCTCCGGCCCAAATTGCAAAAAAAGAGTAGCGATTGTTTGACCAAAGGCGTATCGTTTCACCAGAGTCATCCGAGGGCACTCTCCTAGTGAATGTGATACGGAGCACAAGGGTGAGTGCTGGCAGTTGAGTCAAGGTTGTTCTCACAGTCGGCCGCCCATACATAGTACCAAGGCTCCGGAAGATAGAAGCTCGAAGCCACATTCCATGCCTTGCAGCAAACTCTGGACGCAATAGGAGTTACCAATGCTAAGATATCGACTTGTTGGCCCTCAGACAACAATTAGATGATGTAAACCCTCTCGCCCGGAGACCCTTGTGGCGCCGGGGCTTACACCGTTTGAGGTTGAGGTTGGAGATGTCCCCGCCTCCGAGCGCCATGTCCGGCACTGCGTGCTGGAGCTCGAGGTGAAACGGTAAAAGACGCCTTGAGAAGGTTGAATCCCAAGCCTCATCCCCCACCGGGTCCTCCCACCGCATGTTGTGCAGAGTTCCTGCGTTTGGCGGCGGCGGTGATGGTTCGAGTCTCGGAGCCGCAACCGGTCTAGCGCGGGCTGAGCCATTGTCCACGGGCATGTGCCTCTTGTTGGATGCCGTGCGCCAACACCCCTCGCCCACTGGGCCTCCATCCAATTGAAGAGGGCCTGTCAGTCAAGTGGTCGAGGTTTAAAAAAAGAAGCGGGATGGCTGTGCAACGCATGTCTGTCTGTTCGATCAATCCTCGATAATACCTATGCAGCGCGCCCAAGAGAGGACTCCAACCATGAAAGCGTTAGGCAAGTTCATGTAGGAAGAATGATGGGCGTCAGTAACATTCTGCCGAGAGTGTTTTTGTTACCAGCCATTCACGGGTGCATTCCTCTCCTCCAGCGAGTCAGGAGGGTCCGCATGTATGGATGTACGGTAATGAAATCCATCGGCTCCCAACAGTTGCGCTCATCTTGTCGTCGCATCTCATCTCATCGTATCGCATCGCGTTTCCGCTTAAGCATTTCCATTAGCGCTTGTCATATCGAGCGCCTGTGAAAGCACCAACGTCATAGGCGGCAGGTAGTGCGCAGGCCAGTGCTCGGTACATGGAGCACAAGAAAGGCGTAGTAAGGGATAGGCAGTTTACCTACCCAAGTGGGAAATCTTTCTCGACCATTCAAATGCTGCAGTCGGGCAAGGCAGCCGTCTCTCCGATGCAGACTCGGTTGCCAACCCAGGTAGGTGACATCGGGATTGCTGCCTAGGTATGGTTCCATTGAGATCCCAGGATTGACTATCCGTATAGTTTCTCGGTCAGAGGTTGGGAGTAACACCTTGCTGATCGGAGAGTCATTGAATCGAATGGACAATGGCGTACGGCTTCTGCCGCGGTGTCGGTGTATCCAATAAGGTGACTGGAACCAGATGGTCAGGTCAGGTCAGTGTTTGGTTCCCACGGCAAGGAGGTCGCGACTCGAATTGACTGTCCCCTATTACATGCAGGCACTTCGACGCTGTGGTAAGGTCGATAAACGGGGAGATGATGATGATTTCGGGGACTGCTGTGGGCGCCTTGTCACCCTCGGGGACCATTCGGGCACTGGTATCCAATCGTTTCAGATTAGCTCCTGAGCCTGATACGTTGTGCACAACCAGACTTTGTCCATCCTTGACGTGGCTTACCCATATCGGCACGCCAAGGCTGCCAACGGCCATGCCTCCCCCAGCTTGCAGTGACACTTCCCTGGGTGCCATGTCCTAGTTCACGATGATCCGACACCCTGGTACAGAGAAATCATGATATAGGCAAAGAAGTAATATCAGGGCCATAACTTGGGTAACAAGAAGCGAGAAAAAGCAACGATGCAAGGAAATACTCCGCCAACGAAAATGTCATGACGAACGACGACTGTTCTGGCTCGGGGGAAATCTCCCATGGTGAACGAAAGGCGGAAGGGACAGACACTGAAGGACACTTGCAGGGGTTAACAAGTGGGTCACGAGAAACGAACCTCGAAATCCAACACAGCGGCCTGGCCGCTCATTTGCTGCTGCAATGATCCTTCCTTACATGCACCACCCAGACACACAGTTCTTTCTGTTCTCGCATTCCACAATTAACCCCATACATCGCCTGGCTGGCATAATTATTTGCCCGCTCACATCTCACTTTTTCTTTTTTTCTTTTTTTTCCCCTTTGCTCTTGTTGCTCCTGCGCTGTCTGATCCTCATCTCCGGGTTCGATGTCTTCTCCCCCCGGTCACTTGGGGTCGAATCGATTCCTGCTGGCCGGTTCTGTGGCTGACTGAAGACCCGTCGTCAGCATGCGTCAAGTGCATCGGTCAAGGCCGAATTAACTTATTCCAGCGATTTGGCAACCCAAGCATGCAGATGAGGGGCTCCCGAATGAGACCCTGCGCCGGGTGCCCTCTCACCAGTCGAAGGCGCACACCACGAACACGACGTTGAGCCAATAGCTACGCATACCCATTGGCCGTTTATCGGCTATGCGCAGTCGCAGTGCACCAACCTTGCACACGGGTGCACCGCCATCACGACGTGGCACCGAGGTACGAAATACTCAGCCCTATCAATCTTGATACCTGGCTTGCTACCCGCACTCCGTATTATGGTGGATGAGAAAATACGACCGAGGCTACCTCTTGTCTGACGGATATCCTCGAGGCGGGATATGAATGGCCATCAAAGCGTCGACAAGTCAAGCAGTAAGACGGAGAGACACCAACAGTCCGGTCGCCTGCCCCTGTCCCGTCCGAGCCGACTCTAGTGTCCGATGCCCATTGATCGTAGTATCGGGAAGAAACAGCCACGGGTTCAACAAGACCCTGGGTCTGATCCATCGTCTTGTTCCCGGCGGCCGCTCGTTTTACCTGGACATTTAACGCGTGGGAGCCTCGCGTGTCTGAGTCGTGCCGTTGATGGCGGCTCAGAACTTGAGCAACCACTCGTCTCGTTGCTTAGGCGCGATTCCGCTCGTGGCTTTCCGCGGCGTTCATTTGCCCAGAGCGCTTTTGGCGAATGCGAGCGGCACGGGCCAGTAATGGACCGAGCTTGTTTCCCAAACAGTCAAGGCCCAAACTCACATCCTCCGTCGACTAGTCCTATCCTGTCAAGGCGTGCTCTTCCCCCTGACCCCTGCTTGGAGGCTTGGGCGGCGGAAAGGCGACCCTGGGCATCACCAACAGAAGACATCGAGGATCCGCCTTGGCGTCATCAAAACATTTTCTAGTCACATTTCACATTATCCCGATGCTTTTTCCAGCGAGATTGTCCACGTTTCGTGACAAGGCCGTCAAGGCCACATGGTGGCTCGCCTATTGCTGGCCCATCAGATCAGTCTGTTGAGCTGGGGGAATCAATGCCTCGTCCCAAAACACGGCACGACATTCGAGAGAGAGGTTCCAGACCACGCGGGACCAGGACTTGTATCGCCCAACGATATAACGGCGCCATCATGATGCCGGCAGTTACTGGATCATGGATTTCCTGCCCGATATGGAAAGTAAAGGCCGAAAACATGAACAAGGCCGATGTTTGTCTTGATAGGGCGGAGGCACCGCTGGTCTGCTTATCTGTTGCATGAAGTTATGTGTCGTGGGCTCCTACGAGTTATCCGTCATCGAGGGATGCGATGCAGATGCCCCAATGGCTACTAACAAACGGCATCCGCTGCAGAGACACAGCCTTCACCGTCTATTCGTGGTGGTGTTGCTCTGGCTTTGTTCCGGCGCACACTGAGTGGGTGTGGGCTGGCGGGAACGGCAACGCTAGGCGTGGCTGATGACGCTAATAATAAAGGGTAGCATTTGGTGACCGGGCTCCTCACTTTGCTGGGAGCGAGCCGGTGTGTAGGGCTGAGCACAGACAGGGCAGGCAGGTATGGACGGTACATGTGGCTGCCCTCTGCGGTACCGCGATCTGAACAAGCCCGGCAGTACCGCTCGATACGTACCTTCCTGTCTCCACATCCACATCCGCATCCATCATGATCCATCTGTCTCCCTGCAGTCGAACTCCTAGGCTGTGCCTGCCAGCGATTCATTCACTGCTGCGACCCCATGTAACCTCCGCCATTTCCCCCAAGGACTTCCCGCCCTCAGACCAGCGGCCAGCCCAAGCGTCCTCATTCAACCCTAAATGCCAAGCCCACACGGCGCTGTCCCCCGTCCGATTCATCCAGCACGTATGCGTCTCGAAGTGGTAATGTGCAGCGCATCTGCCAACCGTCTGCCTGTCTGTCTCGCGTCTGTGAAGACAGCATGCCACGGGGACCTCTGCCGCATCACCGCCATCACCGTAGCCGCCCGCCATTTGAGCGACATCACTTGTCATCTGCCGCCATCATGAAAATCCACATAGGCCTAAAACCATGTCAGGCTGAGCAGCATCACCTTGCGACCTGCGGCCTAAGCGATGATACCACAAGGGTGCGGAGGACCTGAGACGGTGAGTTTACCGTCGAGATTGTTTACATCATTGGCGGTGCGATGATGTCGCTTGTCTGACATGCCTGTATCCCATCAGAATCTTCAGTCAAGACGCATTCCTCAGCTCCTAGTCGTCGCGGAGTATCTACCAAACTCGGCGCTTGGAAGACCCTCACACCAAGGCAAGGTATGCATCCTTCAATGTCCCCGAGAAAGGCAAAGCGACGCCAGCAAAGCAAGGGAAAAAGCAAAACATGTCGATGAGGACAGTGGAAATACGGAGCTACGCAAAAGCAACATCTCCGGCATCCCAGTCACCGGCGCGCCAGACAAACACTCTTGCTTGGACAGCTTTCAGAGCCTCGGCACCCGCGCTCCTATCCCTCCACATCCACATGCGCACCCACAGGAAACACATTCCAGCGTCGGCCGCCCGAGCAGGCTCCCTGGGCGCCGTTACCCTGCCCTCTCGTGCCCTCTCATTGGACACGGCCGTCTTAGCAAATCGATAAAGTTGCCAAGCCCTCTCGGCCTCGCCGATGCGACTAACCAGCCATCAATCTGACTGCCCGCACCGTCCGGCGCCGCCATTTCCGTGGCCCGCTCTCCGCCTCGTCCTCTTTGAGAACTGACTTCATCACGGGTTCTTCCATATTGGGACTGAAGGGAAGCCGAGGGGCATACATCATCACCACATCACAATGGGAGGAGGCTGTTCATCAGTCCACCCTGGCGCGAGTCTGTCCCTCTTGAGCAAGACGAGGGTTGGCTTTCATTCAGAGAGGTACAGTAGAATGACGGCCCAGCATGTCAGTCAGACAACGAAATGGCCCCCACTCCTAGCCGAGACAAAGTGACACCAACGATACGACACGATTCGGAAAAATCAATTATGCCAGCCCTCAAGATCTTGCGCCGTTTCTTTTAGCACTTCAGAAATCAGACCACCGCTGTCCCGCAATTCAGATCCCTCAAGGCAAGGACACCACCCGTCTCATCACGGACGACGGGTGTTTTGCAGATCCCCAATGACAGCGGCTAGGGGCAGAACTTGGGCGTCTGCCCTACGCGCTTTGGGAGATGCAAGGACCCGTTTAATCTCAGATATGGACTTGAGACTGCAATAACCCATCTCCGAAACTCAAAGGAATCACTGGGCGTCCTATCAAACCCAGGAACTGCTCCACCAGGTAATACTCCGTATTCCTAGGCTGCATTGAGTATCGCCCGTGTTCATCACCACTTGTCTGAGACGCAATGTCTCCGGTCTCCTACTTCGGCAACAATCACCCTTCGTTTCCCTCGTGTTGCGCTGCCAAACACAAAATCCAGTGTTGAATCTTGGCACCGGTTGACCGCCTGCAAGCCGACTTCCTGGGCGTAATCACCCAGGCCTAAACAACACACCATTCTTGGATCACAAGCTTAATGGGTTCACAGTCGCCTCCCGAAGCGGCAGAAACAAGCACAATAAAGGTTACTACATGTCAGTTAACCTTATATCACCACGCTGTCCCAGCCATCCACGAGGCACGCCATATTTTTACGAACCCGGATTTTGCTCTGAAGCATGTGACAGGACCGCCCTCCCCATGTCTATCATTATGAACATCAAGGGATGTCACGCGAAGCAGCGGCACGATACAAGTTACGGCGCTCATACCTTGAGACAATATCCTCATCCGATAACATGCTTCCTCTCCCATGCACACCGAGGCTCCACTCGTCTAAATTTCCATAGGCTTGCTCGACTGTGCCTCTTGGGGACTCATAAGCGAGGAGGGGTTGCGAGCACGGTAAAGCTCTGTCGATCATGGGCTTTGACCTGGTTACGAACATTTGCTCTCACGGCGTTACATAATACATGATACAGTACAAGAAACTCGGGCACATCGTAATCGATGTTCGAGGGTTCATGGGAGCAAGTGCCCAGACAGCGTGGGGTTACCCCCAGCCTGGTCTTGCTCACCATGTCATGGATGAGAGTCTGGGCAACGGGTCAATTGATTTCCCGCAATCCTCCACTCAAAAGCCAACTCGGAGAATTGGACACGCCTCGTTCTTTTCCAAGCTTCTCCCGACGGTGCTAATTCTGCTCTAGCCCACCGCTTCTTTCTTGACAATGAGCTTGAGGAGGCATAGACTGGCGATGGGAGACCCACTGCCATCACTTTCCCGGCGTTCGGCGAGAAGAGATTCAACCTTTCGGCGCAGGAAGGCGTCGACCCCATCCATCATGACAACACCGCAAACTCCACCACGCCCGCCCCCCTTTGTGATGCATGGCCCGTGTGCAAGTTTGGTGTCTGTCGAAACGCCCGGAGATCGAGGTTGAAGCGCGATTCTGTTCAAGCTTCGACCTTGGTCTCTAGCGTCCCGGTCTAGGCGTTCGTCACTCAGGGGACAGCCTTGCAACATGGAAAACCCGTTGCCGACCAACATCGACTGGACTAGCCTTACGCGAGCGCCACCAGCCTAACTGTCAGACTAACGCGAAATCACTGGATATGATCGAGGCCTAGAACGTTGAAGAGATGGGAAAGGAACAATGGCTATTCGTAATCCTTTTCTGTTGGGCTGCCAGTACCGCTCTCCAGGAACCTGGGACTCGGTCCAGATTCAACCACGACATCGTCACCTGGTCATAGTGTTGCATCGTCTCCGCACATCAAGGCTCTCGAACGATTTCCCCTTCAGGCCAGTGTTGCTTTGTTACCACGATATCTCAACGCCATCTTGGCCAAGCGACGCTTTATGGTGTGAAGGGCAGGGGGCGGGTCGAACGCCATAAAAGCCACACCCAAATTGTCGGATGATTGAGGCAAGGCCCTGAGAAGCAAAGTGATGGAGCGAGATCCCCCCCGCGAGACAACCGCGGTTTAACGGTTCCAAATGCAGCAACGGTGTGACTGGGCTCTAATCGTGTCTTCGATGACATGCATGTCTCAGTGAAAAGGCACACGATACACGCCTGGCAAGAATTGTCAATTGCAGGCTTATTGCCACAGTGAACCCGTTCGGAAGGTGTGTGCTCAATGAAGCCCTTCGACTCTCTACGAGAAGCTGTTCCTGCTGGTTATCGGCGACAGTATTGCGGCCGCATTTAACACCGAGTGATCTACAATCTACGGCCCGGGTTCATCCTACGGGTACCAGGACCGAATGCTACCATGCTCCATTGTGCGCGGTCTGTATCTGAACTCAAATGCAAGCTCGAGCCTTCATGATGCTCGGTAACCTCAGGGCAGACTCGGCGCAAGGCCATGGGCGCTGTCCTGGCCTGGGTAGGCCCCGCGTGTCCACAGCGCTTGGAGAGGCGTGCGAGCTAGGCGGTTGAGGGTTCGTTTCACGTCGATTCGTCGGCAGCAACCTCGTCCTGAGTGACCCGACACAGTGGGTGATGCGCGCCTTGCCGCTTCCGGTCCCCCCTGTCAAAGATAGAGCATCGGGGGGCTTGACGTGCCCGCCCCTCTTGTTGGCCCTTGGCCACGTGTAGAATCAATCGACAAGGAGATGGATGATGGGCCCCTTGGCAGCGAAAGGCGCCTTGAGGGGCCTGTCGGCTTCAAACCCAGACGCTCTGGAGGCGAAAGCCGCAACAAGGCCTGCTAGGGAACGAGGGTCCAACTACCAGGCCTTCGGAGGAGTGTACGTCCTCTTCTAAACCCCGGCCCTGGCGATTGTCATGGCCGGCCATTTCTGGCCATTCGCTGCTCTCAGCGAACAAAGAGAATGTGTGTGTGACAGCCAGCCTCGGACAGCCATGCATCCGAGATTATTGCTGCAAGTCGACGTCGGTCCAAGCCAGGTGTTTGGCTGCAGTTCAACCAGTTTATCCTAGCCTTCCTGCAGCCCAAGATAATAATGCGACCCTTCCCCGACCAGAATGTTACGCTTCATCCTCAAATAGTCGCCATGGTTGCCTCTATTGGAGGTTCCCAGTTGCCGCTTTCGCTTACGAGCAACACTATCGGTCTTCAACCAAAGTCTCAAAGAGGGTGTGGCTGGTTGACGAGCCGTGGGGTCCAGAGCGATCCCTGCATCATGTGCTCTGGTGGGTTGTTTGTCTGGTCGTCTTGAAGTGATTGAGAGGGTTGTGGTGTGGTTGGACGTCCCACTGAGTGAGTCCTTTGAGTGCGCTGGGACATGGCTCCAAGGACCCAAGGTTCCCCACATCTAGGCTTTCTCGTCTTTTGGAGACTGAGTCTGCCCGCCCAGAGTCGGCATGACGCAAGGGGAGCCTGGGTTGCTGGACCTGGGGGAGGCTCCCTGTTCAGTATCAGGAGCTCTCTGGTGTGCTGGGGTCGGCCGATCGGTGTGGTTCCGCTGTCTGCCTGCCAGAGGAACAACCCACGGACATAGAAACAATCATACATAGGCGACGACGACGGGGATCAAGTGATTTTGACCCGACGAGATCGACAGAACGAAGGATTCTTTCCGCGTCCCAGTTTTGCTCGCGAAAACAATTGTTGGGGGATACGGAGTACCTCCAGATGGATACTTTCTGGTCGAGATTGTAGTGCCTGGGGTACCCATCTCGACGACAGCCGACCTAGGCGCACACATCCATCACCATCTGATGAGGGAGGTCGGGTGTTGTGGGGGTTCCTCTCAGCCTGGTGAGATACATCCGGCAGATACAACAGGCCGTTGAGCAGAGTCTGACGTGGCGAGCAGCGACAATTCCCCAGGCATCTTGAAGGTCGAGACTCGTCAAGTAGTTGTCTCAAGCCCCCGACGGTTGAAAGTTTGCCTTTGGCCACGGGAAGCTCCTGTCGATGAGATGTCGAGGGTCCCCCTGCAGCGAACCAGCATTGAGCAGCATCAGACCAGGACCATGGTGTGCCCGAATTTGGCCATGGCTGGCCTCGATTGCCTCGAATCTGCGGGTAGCAAGCGGCATTAGAC
>JAALXN010000851.1:0-19971 GCA_012978555.1 Fusarium drepaniforme
GGTGGGGTCATCACATAGCAGTAATAAGACAGCGTTTGTTCGTTTCGGCGTATACCTATGTAGCTTGACCAACCAGCGTAGGTACTAACTAATCAACTAAACTACTTGAGTTCCAGTCTCAAAGCATCATACTGAACATATAACGAGTCAGGCAACACTGCCGTCTCAACGCTCGAAGCATTGAAAGGCAGGCTCAGAACAAACTCGTTCTTCCCTGCTCGAAGCTTCGAGGATGGGAATACAAACTTGTGTTCCACATTCTGGCATGCAACAGCACTTCGAACAGCGCAAGAACCACTTCGCCAATAAGGAATTAGCCAAGTTGATTCGTATGCCCCGTTAACGTTCACGGTCCACGGCAGGTCGTTGATTCCGCCCTTCACGGGTGTCCACTTTGCGTTTCCATTGGCGCTTCTCATGCCCGCAACCTGCACCGTGAATGTAGCAGTTCTGGCTCGCAACTGGTTCTTGTTCAAGTCAAACGTGATGGTCCAGTTGTTGACGTTGTCATAAATCGGCTCCGAGAGTAGATGGTTGCCCTTGGATGGGAAAAATGACCAATGAACATAGTTGAGATCCTTTGCTTCGTCGCTTTTGCCCACGTGGAAGTTGATTCCGTCTGGGAACTCCTTTTGGTACTCATACTTGCCCCAATAGATTCGATATTGTTCCGGCTGAAGAGGCTTGGATGTATCAGGTGCATATCCATGAAGATATTCGCCAGATGATTTGTCTGGTACGCCGATCCGCCAAATCTCCTTGCCCGCGCTCTCCTCGTTCCAAGTAAATCCCTTGCTGTTGTGGGATCGCGAGATCTTGACGTCGTCTTGGATGAACCAACCAAATACTCCGTCGGCATAGATGGTCACTCGGTAGGTTCCCTCCACCACCTGTGGGATGCTATAGCGCCCAGATTTGTCAACTTCAGCCCAGTACTGGAGTGACTTGGTGTTGAAAACATTGAGTTGAAAATCTTGCTTGTTCTCAGAGAGCACAATGATGGGCTTCTCGGCACCCTTCGGGAGCTTGATATTTCCCTTGAATGTGACCCTCTTTGACGAAGGATTGTAGTTGGGAACGTGATGTGCGATACTGTCGTAGAAGTCCACATTCCACTCCGAGCTGGCATATTGCGCAGCGTCAGCCCTCAACTCGGCAAGAGTTGTGCCCTTGTCGCCCTTGTTGAAGTAGTAAAACTGTGGTCCCCACGTTCGATCAAAGCCATGGGTAATATTGGGCATAGGGGCGCCATGGTGGCCTGAGACCATGTAATTATAGACGATGCCATCAACAACAAGGTCGGAATGCAATGGACCACCGTAGTATGTCTCCCGCGTGTTGTGAACAAGCCAGGCTCCGAAAGTGCTCCCATCGTCGCTTGTCGAGCCGTCACTGAATTGGCCATGAACGTCATGATTCCGCCAGCTCTCAGACAGACTGTACTTGGTAAAGTAATCCGAATACTCTTGCACGTACGCGTCATCCTTGTCATCCCCTACGTACCAAGTCGCATCTTGAACCGAGACGGTATTGGTCATAGAAGGGAGAGGTCCGTAGTTGCCATCACTAGTCGAGAAATGTGTCCATAGCTTGGTGTTGGGCCTGAAGAGGGTCCGGAGCTCGCCAAGATCCCGAAGGAACGGAGTTTCTGGGTTGAAGTAGGTGAGGCGAGAAAAGGCGTGCAGCCCCGTCTCTCCGTCTCGGAGGAAGAAATACTGCGACAGTGTCTGGTTTGTTGCCTTATAAGTGTCGCTCATAACGATTCCAGCATAGTCGGCCCCAGTAGAGTCTGTTCCCTTAAGGAGCTGGAGCTGTGCGGTGCCTCCCGGTGTCCAGAAACCTGTGGGAATGCAAGAGCAGTCCAGGTAAGGCCCTTTGCCTCTGTTGCCATCCTGCGGGCCCAACAAATCTTGGCCATCAAGCGTGACATCAATGATTTGCGCAGTCGATTTTGCCAAGACCACGTCCAACCGATCGTTTGAGAGAGAGATATGCGTAGAGTTCTCCTTAGCATTCAGTTTTGCCTGAGAGAACCCTACGAACCCTGAAATGAGGGCAAGTGATTTGAGAGTTGGAGTCCACATGGTCGCAAACGCATGCCAAACAAGATACACAGCTAGAAAGGGAGTAATTCGAGAAGTCCATGGTGGGAACGAAGATCATTTAAGCAATCTAAGTCTATAATACTCGGTACCATTCACTCCGAAAGACCTCGGCAGCGATCAACCCGAGAGATCGACACCGACTATTTCGGTGGACGGAAACAATGCCCCCGCCCCCATCGAGAACACGATCCCGGGAATGCATAGGCGGGGAAGACAAAAAGACCACATGTTGATGGATCGACTTTGGGGGAGATGGCATGCTGTGACATGATTGGTGGAACGTTGTTGGTGATGACTTCTGGCTAATTTGGGCAATGCAACCTATTTACATCAATATGCGGGGAATCGCTCAACCTGGTTAGCTATACGACCTGAGTTAATTCTAGCGCTAGTACATATCCATAGCCAGTTCGAAAGAAGATCATGCTGGATCACTTCCTGTTTCATCTGTCAGATCTGTTCACCGTCGCTCTGACTTCAACCCACTCCTCTCATCCTGTTCACTACTAGTACGACTACCCAGTTGGGTTCTTTAATAAGACATTCAGGAGGTAGGCAATCATTTGGGCCCTTATTATCAACTCGTCTCACTGAATAGTTGTCCATTTATAGCCCTCTGTTTTTATTCCATAAGGATAAATGCAAGAAGAGTGCGAACAGATGCTGATCATGCTACCCTAGTCCTTCCATCCATACCTAAGACAAAATAATATCTCCTCGAAATATTCATCCTGACGCAAGGGTAACACGGAAGGCAGGGTGAAGTTCAAAAGCGTCCCACTGACTTCACATCCTTCTACCAACACTGATTTCTCGTTGACTCGTCGAACGAATATTCATATTTTACTTGCCGTACGGGCCTCTCTTCATAGTGGCACTTGACATGGTAAATACTCAATAGGCACATCTCTGTCAATCTGCGAGGTGCTGATAATCAGGCAAAGTATTACGTCTCTGAGGAGTCAGGTGAACTCTTCCCTCTTGTCTGGGGCAGACCGTCTCCAGGAGGTCCATTCATTATCCTTAATTTTCCCTATCTTATCAGTCCTTTAATCGTTCTTCAGAACAGATGACTCAAGGTGATGTCACTGTTCTTGACCTAATATGCGGGAGGCCGACCAACCGTAATTACCTACGCTCATGGAGACTCTTCTGACCTCTGAGTTCCTCATCTTTCTTTCTTTTTTACCAAAGAGGACACCCTGAGTATTAAGAAAGAGCTTTCTTCTTTTTATGATTCCCTGGCGCCGTTCATCATGGCATCCGAACCTTTCGAAGCTTTTCGATCATCGTTGAAAGGGTATGGCACGCTCCAAAGATCCCCTCACCACTGGCTCACCTCCATAAAAGTTATTTCAACCAAGACTCTCTCTCGGATCTTTCTGTCATCTGCGATGGGCAAACCTTCAAGGTCCATCGACTGATTCTATGCGCGCACTCCAAGTATTTCGCCAAACAGCTAAACGGCCCATGGAAGGTAGTGATAAAGTTTATTAATGAATGACTCACCATTCATACTAACCTATCTTCTAGGAGAGCTCTGAACAGGAGGTCAACATCCAGGATTTCGATGTTAGCGTCGTTGAGGCCATGTTGCAGTTCATGTACAACTTTGACTACAACAACGTCAATGGGACTTCGTCCATGGTCTTTGAGGCCCAAGTCTATCAGATTGCCGATAAATACGACATAGACTCCCTCAAAGAACATGCCAAAAATAAGTTTGGTGCGGCTATTGGCATCGGTTGGGCCATGGACGAGTTTCCTCTCGCCATTACTGTTGCCTATACTACCTCGCCTTTGGAAGACCGGGGACTTCGGGACCTTATTATTGAGACCTGCCACGACAATATCGATGATCTTCTGAGCAAGGGCTACTTTGGCGAGGTGTTAAGGAACACAAATGATTTTGCAGCTGACTTGGTGCCATTCTTATGCACCAAAACGGGCCCCAGTATCAAACATTACAAGTGCCCTTCATGCACAGGCTCTTTCCCCGGCAATATGCCTTCCGGGTATAGGTACTGCCCCTTGTGCAGCTACAGGACTTCGGATTGGCACAATCACCAAGAGTAGGCTTTGTGCAGACAATGCTATCGCGAGGAGAGCTTTACGTATCTACCCATCTGACATTCCTTTGTATCTAATACTACTGGGTCTGTATTGGAAGATGCATGATATTCCCTAAATCTAACAGAATTATCATTTAACCTGACTCCATATTGGATAGCGTAATGGAAGAGAAAAAATATACCCCCGGTGATTTATTTTTGGGGACCCTTTTCGTCCATGGTGTTGATAAGAGGTAAGACAAAGAATAAGGCAAAATGGAGAACTCTGATATGCTCAGCTTTCGTCTCGAATGAGCTTCTGCCGGCCATTACCCCCCTAGCGGCAGGAGGAGGGCTCGTGGCAACGAGCACTAGGTGGCCCCTTTCATGCCAAGTCGAAACAAGGCATATCCAGAACAGCCCTCAATGCCCAGCAACTAAAACTATAACTCAAGGTGAATATAACTGCCACTATTCTCGCTCCTTGAGTGCAAAAAGGCGGGACGAAAAAAAAAACATACAACAGCGGGTATTCGCTAGTCATCACCGACCTAACTACTAATCCGCCCCTTACTAGCTTGACTCTGGGAGAGCAGACGGGATCCCGTATTTTCTAGTAGGTATGGCCGTATGTGACCGATCGTTGGGGGGGAAGCTCATGACTCTCCCCGAGGCCTGATGCCTGACTGGTCACGAACACAGTGAAGGGATATTACTTCAGATACAATATGAAACTATGCCAGAGCCCAGAAGAAAATTCAAGCAACGAAACTTCAGTAGCTCAAGTTCACACAGAGTTTTTTTGAGCAAGGACCATACCTTTTGCTTTTGTAGAACTCCCATCAGGGCAGCAGCCATTGACCGTACGTTATTGAGACTATGAAATGCCTATACTTATACATTCAAACTCGGTAAATGCTATGGAAATACTGAGAAAGTCTCGCATTGATTAGAAGAGGGTCGAGTGCGAGGATAATTCACAACTGGAGACCTGCAGAGGAGCCAGTGGTCACCCACAGATGCGCTAGGTCTTATATCCGGAAGAGGATGAGCCCCTTCCCATTGATACATAGCAAACTATGTATTTGCCAATCGAGATACAGTCCACGTGGTCCTCAACTATGATCAGGGTTGTTAAAAAGGCAGTAAGATGGTGTACCAAGGTAAGTAGGTTGGTAGAGGTTTGACCTCTCTCAGGTACGCCATGAATGTCCCCAGTACCCAGATTAGAGATAAAGTAAGCATCATTATCAGGAACACATCTTATGAATAATCCTTTATGTTCAGATCAGGTATTTCATTGAACAGTTGCACAGGAGGCCAAGGTAGAAACACCATCCCCCAATTCTCGTAGCACTGTTGTCCGCTGAAAGTCCCCTGAAACTTCAGGGGGTCGAAAAACTGGCACAGCCAATCACGGAGCTGCGCTTGGTCAGCCAATGAAGAGACATGAATGGGTGGATCACCGCGCTCAAATCGCACGGTGTGGGTCTTGACAAAAGTTGCAAGTTCTCAAACGCTTCAAAATTACGCGCCTTAGGATGAATACGCCAGGCACCTTCTCGAATCTTTCTAGCGCTCGATTATGCATCACCTCCGCTTCCTTCAGCTTCCCTTGGCCTGGAAAGAAAATCCCTAAAAGACCCGACGAATCGTGCTCGTGAGTTTCTCGGGACTTGGGATCTTCTCGTCAGCTCAAGAGAGTCTAGCGTCCACGGATTGAATGGGTCCCGAGGTGTCGAGGTGCCGTAAGTGCCGTTCGTTCCGGGGCCCTTGCAGAGACTCTCGAGTCTTCAGCCTATCAAGTCTCATCTTGTGATACGCCGCGTCAACGCCATCTGTTAGGGCTTGTGACCTGTAAACTGTGGTGGAAGCCATATCGTCACCATGTATCCGTACTTCTGACCAGACATTGTCGACAAAGCTGACAATAAGATCACATCGGTCACGGGCATTGCACAAAAGCAATGCTCACTCAGCACACCCCGTCTCTACAAATGGGTGCATGCCGTCCACCATCACTGGTTGTCAGATGGTGTCCCTGAGCTCGGTGAGCAATGCATGGTTCTAGATGGTCTATTCTAAGCCCTTGTAAAAAAGAAGCTTCGTCTTCGGGAAAGCTCGCTTCAACGGATCGCTGTGCGGGGACGTTGTACGAGGGGACATGGAACATGCCGACTCCGGAATGGCGTATCCGGGTACCCTTCTTATTACCGTTGATAAAGCTACGTTGCCCACGCGACATAAGACATCAGTCTCTGTTCAAACAGCTTTAATTGTCAACCAAAAGTGACTGACGGACGCCATGAACAAGACATCTCACACTGACGAGCCCCTCAAGGGCGATAACGGTTACAACCAGAGCCCCAATCCTAATTCCAGTGACCTCACTACGAACGAGGACTTCAATGGGCTCGTCAATCGTCGGACCGTGGTACAAGATGACTCTCCGGCACTGGCAGACGCGGCCTCCAATGTCCCAGGACAGATAATCAGCGATGTTCCTATCGAGAACGCCGGCCGTGCCAAGGCCACGTACCGGCTGGCCTATCGGTCAATCGACCGTGGCCAGCCACTCGACGGCGGTCTGCGGATGCCCGCACCCGCCCACACCCCGCCAGCTCCGGCTGGTGATGACGCCGACCGCGGAACGCCGCTGCAGCGTCTCAAGAAGATGCTCATTACCGTTGGCTCATTCGTTGGGCCTGGCTTCATGATTTCGGTTGCCTACAGTATGTTGGACATTGTCATCCTGCAGGCATTTTCCCTTCACCTCACTTACATGTTGTGTGCTCCCAGTTGATCCTGGAAATTATTCTACCGACATCGCCGCGGGAGCCTCGTATCGCTTCCGTCTCTTGTTTATCGTGCTTCTCTCCAATTTGTTTGCTATTTTCTTGCAGAGCTTGGCCATCAAGCTTGGTACTGTCAGTGGTCTCAACCTCGCTGAAGCCTGCCGTGCATTTCTCCCTCGATGGCTCAACTACATCTTGTACGTCTTTGCCGAGGCTGCCATCATTGCCACAGACATAGCAGAGGTAGGTCCTTGACTCATTCCCAATTTTATATCTTTCATTGACAGATTTTGACAAACCAGGTGATTGGTTTTGCCATTGCATTGAACCTTCTGATCCCGCAAGTACCATTGGTGGTAGGATGTGCCATTTCCATCATCGATGTCATGGTCATCCTTTTCTTCTATCGTCCGCATGAGTCCATGAAAGGTCTACGATATTTCGAAATGTTCATCGTTTGCTTGGTTCTCGGCGTCGTCGTTTGCTTCTGCATCCAGCTGTCTCTGATCCGTGACACTTCCCCGGGGGAAGTCTTCAAGGGTTATCTACCATCAAATTCACTAATCGAGTCCGAAGCGTAAGTCTTAACTGTTTTTCCATTGTCCTTTACTCTCCCTCTAATGCTCGCTAGTATTTACCAGGCTTGTGGTATTCTTGGCGCGACAGTCATGCCTCACAGCTTATATCTAGGATCAGGCATTGTTCAACCTCGTCTACGCGAATATGATGAGCGGAGTGGCCTGTTACCGAGTCAACTTTCCTCAGGATCCTCTGTTCTTGACGAGGGTATCGACAAAGGCTACTATGTTCCCTCTCAGAGCGCAATCAAGCACTCGCTCAAGATTTCTATCATTGACCTGGCTACCTCTCTCTTCACATTCGCGCTCTTTGTCAACTCCGCTATCCTCATCGTCGCCGGCGCCTCGCTCTACAACAACCCGGACGCTCTGGAGGCCGACATCTTTGGCATTCATGACCTGCTCTCCAAGTCCATCTCGCCTGCTGCAGGCACCATTTTCGCCCTTGCACTACTTCTCTCGGGAGTCTCGGCTGGAATTGTTTGCACCATTGCCGGCCAGATGGTCAGCGAGGGCGCCCTGAACTGGAAGATCAAACCGTGGATGCGCCGCCTTGTTACTCGCAGCATCAGCATCACCCCGAGTATCATCATCGCGGGAGCCGTGGGCCGCTCTGGACTCAATGCGGCACTCAATGGGTCACAGGTAGCACTGAGCATCATCCTGCCGTTTGTAACTGCGCCGCTCATCTATTTTACCTGCCGTGACAAGTATATGACGGTTTACACTGGCAGAGCGCGCTGGCGCACGGCAGACAGGGATGATGAGACAGCATTAAACCGAGCCGTTGGAGAAGGAGCCGAGCTCGGACATGAGGGTACCAAGATGACCAACTCGTGGTACACGGCGATTCTGGCGGTCTTGATCTGGCTATTCATGGCAATCATGAACGTAGCTAATTTGGTGTTCCTAGGCAAGTAGGCGGTGTCATCGTGCTCCAGTTGCTCGGTGAGGAGCAACTGGGTACTCACTAGACCTAGGAGGATGAGCATTCTGGCATTCATCCTACAATCACACAGATACTTGCAAACAATCTCGGCTTGCATAACTCTCCTCGCCGTTAGTACGGGCCCAAGCCTACGTTATGTGTGCCATTTTAGAGTAGGTAGAGAAATATCAGAGATATGAAAGTCTTGAACGCCTAGGGATAGTATGCCAGCTGACCAGAATCATCTCATGCAACATTACATCTACTAGTACATATTTCAATCATCAATTACTAAGTTATAGCCCGTAGTTAGGTGTCATATCTTCAAAGGAGCCCTCAGGAAGGTTCAACGGGAGGCGGCGAATCTTGCCTTCTAGCAGTAATCACATCCTGATCAACCTCGTTGCTACAAAGCATTTCGTCATCAATGCCAAATGCATAGTTATATCCAAGATGCCCCATTTATGAGTTGCTGTCATTCAATTCGACACAATGCGGGTCGTAAGAGATAGCCTCGTCTCCCAAAAAGCCATCCTACGGACTATAGTCACGGCGAGGGCGCACATAAACAAAATCAAGAGCTTGGTATCGAGTTACTTTCGCGGGCACAGCCCTCATATATTCTCATAGAAGTATATAAACGGTCAACGTATTTTCTTTTACAGAGATTGGTACAATATCATCTTTCCATATCGCCGGCAACATGGCCCATCGACGAAGCCTCCTTTCTAGGCTTGGACGAACCCACAGCCTGTCTTTCCGTTCTCATTCGCCACTGCGATAGCTGAACATGCTCCATTCGAACTTCCGGCCTTTCCTGCACAGCATGTAGATGCACAGTCAGCGTCGGAAAGACACTGGCCTGTGATAAACTGTTGGCCGTTGCCCTTGCCGACATTCTCAGCGCCCGGCGCATCGCTGTTGACCCCGGTATTTGCAGGTGCTTGGGCTGCTGCAGTTGATGTAGCCTGACCAGCAGGCTCAGTAGAAACGACAGCTTCTTGCTCGCCGTTGCCGCCAAATCCGCATCCCTGCTTGCCCTGCTGGTTGGCCGCTGCTTTGGCTGAGCAAACGCCGCTTCCGTTAAGTGTCGCGCAACATTCACTTGCGCAGTCGGCATCGCTGAGACATGCTCCGGTGATGAACTGAAGGCCTTGACCGTTTCCGACGTTCTTATCCCCCGCAGGGTCAGCCGGGAGGGCAAGTGGGTTGGGAAGTGCCAGGACGCTGGCGAAAACTAGGTTTCCGTTAGAGAGGATAAAACCATTGGAGGTAGTCTTTACGTACGGGCGAATGTGAGTGAGTAAGTGAGTTGAACCATGGTAGGCAGTTTTGAGTTTGAAGTTGCAAGTGGTTGTGCTTAGAGTATTCTTGTTGTGAGATCTTTGTGTGTTGATGTGTTGATGTTCTGAGAGATATGAGATAAACTGGTCACCCGAGTCCTTTTAAATACTTCATGAAAGAGTCGTGTTTGTTGTCGAAACCCTTCAGTCTCCTACTTGTCGGCCGACCCAAGGCCGCAGACAAGCGCTTAACGATACATTCTCACACATGCCCCAAGGCATTCACGTTACGGAAGTCAGCCTTCCGGTTACACCACATGTCATTCACAACTGCTTGTAAAAGGGGCTCTGCTTCATGATTTTCGTGTCTGTTTCGTTCTATTTTAGTCCAAACCCCGACCAAACCAAGTTTCATGATCGTCTAACGTTGGATGAGCGCCAACTTGCGCTAACGTTTGAGGATCGTCGCAGGGTTGCGCATTCAAACAAACTGAAGCAAATATCCCGATTGGGGGCTAAGAATTAGTTGTTTTCCCGACGAGCCGGTTGTCGGTAGCATGTGACAGGCTGTCAAACTACAGGAGTAGCAAGCCCCGTGAACGATTCAGCGTCGTACCCGAAACTTGCCCCTATTATGCTAGTCAGAAACTCACCAGTGCGAAACTATTCCATGTTTTTAGAAGTGCATCATTGTTTACACTCTTTTAGACGCATATGAGCTTAGTAAATAATTCCTTCTGGATCCCATTATGGTGGCCCTCTGTTCAGTCTCGACTTGACAAGGCGTTCATGCCCTCATGTCCAAGTCCGTCAACACATTCGCAATGCTCAGTAGTCTCGTGCAACTCGCGACTAGTCAAATTTTAGCAATATACACGTTGGAATAATCATCGTGCCCTACTTACTTGCTGATGATAATAACCCTCGCCATCCCTATCTGGAAACGAAGTAGCATTCTGCTCCCCTCCTCTTCTGCCAGCTCCCCAGCGTTTTCCGTCCATAATAGAGACCGTGAATCTCCCTATCCTCTTGTTCCTCGGATTTTTCGTAGGATCCAGTCGCCAAATGTACCGGAACCATGCCATGATTGCCAGCAAGCCCCCCAATACGCCCACGCCCAGGTATATGACACCAAACGCTTTGTGCTTTAGTTGGCAATAAGGAAAATATGCTGTCTCTGCTATCGCTCCGACACCAATGCCGCCTACACGGGCTATAAGTCCAATGCCCACAGCAGGAAATGCATTAATGAAATCACTTCGAGCCGCCAGAACAGGTAATCCCACCAAACCGTAAGCAACAATGGCTCCGATCCATACCTTGCTCTTCTTCCCGATAGGGGAAAGCACAATAACGGGGGTGATGAGCGCAGCGCCGACTGCGATGACAACAAGCATACCAATCCAGATGGTCCATCTGCGGCTCCAGCGAATCCAGGTACCACAAACAAGCAGCCAGAGACCAATGACTGCGACTGGAAGGGAGGGATAAATCCAAGTTGAGCTACCAACGCCCGACGTGTCGCTGCCCACGGGAAGATGCACCGCAGTGTTGACGGTAAGCCCTGTGGCCACGATCGAGAGTGAATCAATCAAGATGAACTTGATGAGCTGAAACTTGCTTAAGCCGCGAGTGAGTGTAGGTTGCGCCTCCTGGGAGTCTGGCTCGTTCTCCCCTCTTAGTGCCATGTCGTGACTCTGGTTCAGACTCGGGCTCTGGCTCTGCTCCTGGCTCAAGGGGTTCAAGACATCATAAAAAGGGCCAACATAGTATATGTACGGCTCTTCTTGTGTCGTCCTGGCGTAACAGAGGGCGCAAATGGCAGCGCAGCATGGCATATAAGCACGAAAGCACTGCCACATGACAGAGTTAAAGTACATCCGTACGCCATGAGTCCACAGCAGGGGAAGTTCAAGCAGCCACCAAGTCACGTTGATGGCGATGATGGTGATAATGAGCATAGCCCATTCCAATGCCGAGTCGGTACATTGAGAGCTAGCGAGATCGCTGTCGGTGCTGTTCCTCTTGTCCATGATGGTGATGTTCTGTGCCGAGGAATGCCAAGTTACGAATGCGAAAAATATTTAGCCCAGGCAACCATTAACTAATAAAGAATAACGGTTTTCAGCTGGTCTTGGCATTGACAACGGCTCGATGTGCCTTGGATGTGATCATCACCCGATGAGCTTGCGAATGACCATGGCTCAATGATGCTGGTTGGCCAATTGCCTTGGCAAATCTCTTAGCGACGTTACATCTTCCCGGGATGAAGAAAATGCACGTATCAAACCCCAGAAATCCCTCACCACCCCAGCCTGGTAGGGCTCTCCTTATCTGAAACATTTGCAGAGAAAACGCCTTGCGATTACGGCGCAGTTTATCAAGACCTGCAGAAAGCATCTGACTCTGTTCGACAGGTAGTGCTTCTTGCTCATGTACTTTGCATCGCTAAGGACATTTTAAACAAGTCTTGTTGAAGTTCTAAAGCGACTGTATTCAGTATTTCCGGTCTAATTACTCCATGAACCCCTCACAAGCACCTTATTAGCCAATCTTCTCGACGGCCAGGTTGTTTAACGCCGAAAGTGCCCACAGAGGAGTAGCAATCCATCTCACTGTTATTTGGCTATATCCAGCCGCACTTTCAGGGATGTCAAACGCGCTCTGGACGTTCGTCACGATCCTCCCGTTGAGGACTTTCTTGCCTGCGTTCTGGGGAAAGGTGACGGTGATATTAGTGCCCTTTGAGGGATTGACAATGTCAAAAACGAAAAACCGGCCCCAAGGTCCTATCGGCGCAGGAAACGCTAATAGATAACTAGTAAATCCAGCTTGGTAGCGACCAGCCTCCATGTAAACCAGCGGGAGGTACCTCAGCGTAGCAAGGCTGTTGTCCATGGGGTGGAAATTGAAGGACCACTCTGTCGCTCCATTGACGGTAACCTTTCTCATCTCTCCTGGCCAGGTCGAGGGAAGCAGCTCCCAGCCATTCATGGTGCCGTTCTGGAAAGAAAGACGATTTGTTGTGCCCGTGGGAGCGACTGTGACAGTTTCGACACCAGCAGCAGCTGTAGAGACTGTCGTCCATGTGGTTACCGTGGCCGGTGAAGGAGTTGTGAAGACGGTGCTCGTCTATATATCATCGTAAGCTTGGTGTTCGTAGCATATTCAAGTCTTGCTGAAAGCGACGAACCTCTGTAACTGTCTCAGTGCCTGCAACGTATGTCACGCTAACAGTTGACGCAGGGACATCAATGCAAGAGCAAGCTGATGTGATGCGGCTGGCAGGGTAGGTGACACCATTGGTCATGCACTTTGGGGGGTTCACTGAAGCATCACGCTTGGCCAACAAGGCATCCGGATCAAATGTCACGGTGGTGGTTGCCGTCGCAATAGTTTCAGTGAATACAGTCGTAGTGAAGATCTCGGTGCTGGTGGCAGCATCGACCGTAAGCTCAGTCTCAACCGTTGTAGTTCTAAATAGAGAGTCAGTTCGTGAATCCTGCTGGGCTAACAGGAATGTGGCAGAATCTCACTCTGTGGCAGTTATGGTGGCAACCGTTACAGTGGATGGCGAAAGGTTGGCGCAGAACTGACTGGCTTGCGCGGAATATCTCTGATCGATGAAGCATCGAAACAGGTTATCGCGGTTGCAAGCTGCACGCTCAACCAGTGGAGGTGATAGGGCAGCAGCATCGCCTCCGACGGCGCCCAGCGCCACAGCGAGTAGTACGTTGTTTCTCATCCCGTTTCAGACAAAGGCGAATTTCTGAATGCTCTAAGAGAAGTGAAAAAGCCACTCATCTTGGGGAGGAATTTGCATATATACTCATTGACAGCAGAACAAAAACATGAGGCCTCATGGATGGTGCCACATTATTCAGTGGACACAATCAGTCGTGATTGGGTAGGCCTCGGTCGAGACCGAAGCAAGGAGCAGCACCCTAACCACAAAGGCCGAGCTGCTTCAATAGTCATGGCAATAGTCTGTTCGTTTAAATTCAGCTCACTCTTTTACGAATCAGCCCGCCACAGGCCTGCCTAGAAAAGACAATAATCCGGCCTCAGCTTGCAAAATCTCAATTCTGCGCTCTTATACTCGCTAAACGCCTGGTCTACGCTGCTGAACTGGCTGTTTATAGCCGCTATAGGGTCCATTCTGCAGCACTATTGTTAGCGACCTGTAGCAAAGTAAGTGTGGACGGCGGAATACATTACCGCTATCGGGTGTTATAATTGGTGTTTCTGGCTCTGCTTTCTAGGCAGAGGCTACCTTGATTGACGATAAGGTCGCCGGTTCAGGGGTTATTCATTCCAACACCGACACTATATATACATTTGTTGCTAAGCCGCTGCACCAAAATGAAAGGCACCTTTCTGCTAGGTACCGCAGAAAAGCTAGGTTATATCCTTCGTCACAACATTCAACCTTCTCCTAATAACCAGGGGGGTGATGCTCGTTCTTCTTGCACTCTTGATCCCTGGGCTCAAAGCCGGCTCTGAACATATACATTATGTTGAGATGAAGGCGTCTCCATGACTTGGAATCACACTTCTACTCACCTCCTGCTTAGAGGAGTGCTGTTGGCTTTTTGCTCTTGAACCAGGTTGGGTCTGACGACGTCGCAACCGTTCTGACGGGACCCCATATAAGCCAGGATCCAGACATGATCGTAACCCGACTATTTACTTTGTTTGGAAGCCGAGACTCGTCAAGCTCTCATCAAGAGGTCAAACATTCAGAGGCAAATGCCCAACTTTCAATCCCACCACACATTCTGAGTTAATAATCATGAGCATGCCTTAGAGCAAGTATATAACAAGTATCGGCTTCTGCATTGTTTGAGGTTTGTACCCAGGTACGTTTATAGTGACCCTGCAGTCATTGAGATCTTGAGATAATGGCAAGCTCAAAAATAGGGGACTGCCATACCACCATCTAAGGTTCGCAAACATATAAGAAGTAACAGTAAATAGTTGTGAGATGAATAATATAGACCATGGCAAAATAATACTCTAGTATTTGAGATGTAAGAAATTATGAAACCCTCCCTATACTACTGTTGGTGTCCAAGGGAAGGTCTATATTTGGGACAAGGTTGGCGAATATGTGAATAGAATAGTTCTCTTGCAGAGCAGGCCCAAACACTCAACCCTCGACAAAGAGAGATTCATTTCATGTCCGCATGTAACAACAACTTCGTGGATAGGGAATTGAATGGTTGTAGATGGGGTTATCGATGAGCGAATAACGGCGGCAACGGCGAGAAAAGTTGCAAAAAATCTCCTGTGGATTTCGTGCTTCTCTTTGTCCCGGTTTTGTTCCATCTCGCATGGTAACTTCACACGATATCATTCTGTCAGAAATACGTTCCCGGTAGCTTCATGTGAGACATCAACTTTCACCAACACGCGCGACTCCATCTGCACTCGTTGGGCCGTAACGACACAAGCATTAGCTTGGTAAAGCCAACGCGTGGTAGGAGAATGACTGGGATCGTGCAGATGCTGTAACTGAGCTAGAACCTAGCTGATGTAACTATTGCGCATCGCAATCATTGCAACCAACGTCAAGTCACATCAAGTCCAAGCACAGATAATAATCGCGGTTCGTCTTACTCCCGTGCTGCCTCACTGCTCACCCATGCGTAAACAGACCAGTGCCCCAGCGTCTCTGTGAACCCATGGCAGGATTACGCGCCAGACACAGCGGAGCCAATCTATCGAGGTACTTTGCCATGTGTGTGATAGGTCACTCCGATCACGACTGGTTCGGTGGAGCTGTCCAAAACTTTTTGACATGGGAACGATACCAATCATTCCAATCCCGTCTCGTATTACCCCTACTATGGAGCAGGCAGATCCTCCTCTGGCCCCTGATGTCCATCATCTCCACACCGGTATGCAGCTGGGGCACCCGCTCGCATCAATCACGTTGTACGGTTGCATCGGAATCTATATTAGCTCCCGCGCCCCTCCCGCTTCATGAATCGCATCTCACCCTCATACTACGCCGCAGAGTTGAGTTGGACCCTGTATCGGTTCTCCAAGTAGTATCGGAACGGCGATCACGTCTCACTAGCGGCTTCTTTGCTGGTCGTGGCTGTTGGGCCGAAGCAATCATCCCAGACGCACTTCCCGCGTCTTACGCGCAGTTTGATTACGCCCCCTTGCACATGCAGACTCAACGCGTGGCCGATCTTGGCCGATCCATCAGACCTCTCGGTGCTTCTTGACTCAGTGCGCCGCAGATAAGGCCCAGTTCTTGACGTCTTGACGCTGGATCTTGTCAATGCACCCACCTATTGAGTCCTCTCCAATGTTACAGCAGCCATCAGGACCAACACAGAATACGTGGCGTGTCTCAGCCAAGTGTTGATATGGATCTTGCAGCTTACTCTGTCCAAGATTACCCTGTATATCCCGACATGCAGAGTGGGGTGGTCTGCATTAGAACACACGGGCCGTGAATCTGAGGGACCTTTGGAATGGACACTTCAGCCGAGGTTCACATTTTGCACGCCAGTCAAGGAGGTGATGCACAAAGCAGACTTGTGATTGTTTAATGCTTCCACACTTGCCCTACCAAATATGACACAGGCAAATACCTCCAACGATTGCCGTTTGCAGAATCACAATAATGAGTCAACTGCCATTCAAAACTAGTTCTCTAGCAAAAGCAAAACTCTAGAATAAAGTTCTCATTTGACATAAAATATATTGCCAAGAATGCAGTCAAAAGTCTATCAAAAGCGGGACAACAAGGGCGTATCTGGCATCCACATGCTCCGTGCTACGATCACAGTCTTGTGAGACACTCTGCACAGGAATTGAGGCATTTTGTGGAGTTCCTACCATCAGTGCGTATATAGCTATTAAGTGACACCTGCGGTAGAGGTGGGCCGGGCCGAATCCAGCAGCTCCATGGTGCTCAGAGCTTCACAGTACCCATTCTCCTACGGCATTACCTGGTTTCTTACGCGGAGGGCCTCAAATACCATGATTCAAGCACCATGCCCTATCCTAGCAAAAATATTACAAGTGTTGGCTTCCCCGTGGTCATGAGTCGGTTTCATATGTCATCGTAGCTCTCTTGCCTCAAGCTTCGCTGCAGGCCGCACCCTTGTCTCGGAAGAGCGGAAAGCCTACGGGAGAAGCTCTGATTAGCATTGACCTTGTACTCGCAGGGTTGTAAGACATGTCTACACCCTGCCCTCCAACCCCGCATAATTGCCGGGGCGTCGATCTTTGACATGGCATGGGTCAAGAGCGCCTCAACTGGGAATCCTTTGGGCCAGTTTGAAACTTGCCTGTTGGGTAGTAGCACAGAAGAGGTACTAGCATGGTATATATCACCACTGGCCAATATTGACATGATCGAGATTCCGGTCTTCCAAGAGATACTCCTTGTTATAAAATCCGCTGTTTCCTCGAGAGCTAGACGTCTTGTTGCCACCACAAACATCCACGACCACTATTCTCCATCATGTTTCTTGTATTCCTCCAGGTCTCCCTCGTCCTTGTGGGCATCATCCTCTGGCGCCTCTCTGTTCGATGGAAGGCCCCGCGTGATCTACCCCCTGGCCCAAAGCCTTTACCCCTTGTTGGCAACATCTTTGATCTCCCTCCTCCAGGCGTACCAGAGTACCAACACTGGATCAAGTTCAAGGACACATATGGCCCCCTCAGCTCTGTCACGGTACTCGGAACACACATGATTCTGGTTCATTCCCATGAAGTATTGCAGGATCTCATTGTCAAGAGATCAACAAAAACATCTTCCCGGCCGAAGCAGCACTTTGCCGGGGATCTATGTGGCTTCGACGTACTGACGCCAAGTCTTCCCTATAACACTACTCATCGACTACATCGCAAGTTCATGCACCAGCAGATGGGTACCAGACTCATCTGTGAGAGATTCTGGCACGTCCAGGATATCGAGTCACGACGCTTCCTACTTCGAGTTCTGGACGACCCTTCCAACATTATCAGTCATATCAAGACGTAGGTGCATCCACTGTCTCAGACCCCAATTGACATACTGACCTGACTTTATAGTGAGGCGAGTGCCATCATTCTGAGAATTACGTATGGTTACTCCATTGAGCCGCATAAGGTTGACCCTCTAGTCACCTTGATTGAACACATGATGGGTAACTTTTCTGATGCCCTTGTCCCTTTGACTTGGTCTGTCGATCTTTTCCCATTCCTCAAGCACCTGCCCGCCGGTTTCCCAGGCGCATCTTTCAAAAAGATTGCGCAAGAGTGGAGGGAACGAGCCCGCATGGCAGCAGATATTCCCTACTCTTTTGTGCTGCGACAAATGGCAAATGGGAACCCTACATCTTCATATGTGTCTTCATTGGTCGCTGAGTACAGCAAGAACCCTGAGAACAACTGGAAGCCCACCGAGAACGAAGTGGAGATCATCAAAAACAGTGCCGCCATTATCTACGGAGGAGGTGCTGATACAACAGTCTCCACCTTGAGTGGCTTTGTACTAGCCATGTTGCTCTTCCCCGAAGTTCAACGAAAGGCTCAGGAGGAGATTGGCCGTGTTGTTGGTTCTGATCGATTGCCTGAGTTCGAGGACAGGGAAAACATGCCATATCTCAACGCTCTGATCAAGGAGACACTTCGGTGGCTTCCTGTTGTACCAGTTGGCACTACCCATGTTACAGAGGAAGAGATGTTCCACTCTGGCTACCGGATTCCCAAGGGGAGCTTTCTTCTGCCATCAATCTGGTGGTTCACACACGATCCAACTGTTTATCCCAAGCCTGAAGCCTTTGACCCTGAGCGCTTCTTGGAGCCACGCAACGAACCAGATCCAGCAAACCATGCCTTTGGTTACGGCCGGAGGATCTGTCCCGGACGATACCTCGCTGATGACAATCTTTTTCTCACAATATCTCGACTGCTGGCCACTTTCGAAATCAGCAAAGCGGTGGATGAGAGGGGCAATGAAATCGATGTCGAAGTGGAGGTGACAGCCGGCCTGATTAGCCACCCCAAGACCTTCCCTTATGGCATCAAGCCCAGAAGTGCTTGTCACGTTGAAATGATTCGATCTACAGAGAGTAAATACCCATGGGAAGAACCAGATGTTCGTCATCTTGAGGAGGATCATCTGCAATACCTGAACATTAACTAGTGGTGGAATGAAGGGGTTGCTAGTTATATTACATGCAAAGGGCATGGTCAAGAACAAGGATTGGACATTAACACTTTGGTAGGAGATGGGTATGTAACTATAGAAGTGTGTAGAACATGCAATGCGAAGCAACAGGGGATTTGAGGGCCACAAACTGAAAAGGGGATTGCCGCAAATTCTTCGTGCTCAAACATAAGCTCTCGATGATAGATCCCATATGATGTTCTCAAATTATCAGTCCTATAGCGTATATGCAAGAGTGACACATTGAGCAGAGGTAAAAAAGGCATGTGGGTGAGGCTGAACATGACTCCTCTGCTCGTTCACATCCATACCTACAGGAGGTGGGAAACGGACTGAGGAGCGGGCGCCACAGAGGGGAGAGTCTGCGGACATAGTGACTATTATCGAGGCCTAAGTCTCAACAACCAACAGCGGGTTTAGCTCAGTTGGGAGAGCGTCAGACTGAAGTCAAACTTCAATCATACGATATCTGAAGGTCATGTGTTCGATCCACATAAACCGCAACTTGTTTTTTTTGCCTCTCGTCCTCGCAACCTACCCTAAACTCACCTAAATTTCCCTTAAACTTCTTCTTTATTATTACTTTTTAGTATTATATTACGAGGTATATATATATTAAGAAAAGATGTCTTAAATTTTATTTATTTAAATCTTTTTTATTGCTTTAGTCTTGAGCAATTATTACCTCATTCTTGCTCCAGGTTGTATTATGTTGTGGTAAACTCTCGCTCTTGGAATTATGTCTCGAAATGATAGGACTGCATAAACTAGCACCAGGTCTAATTCCTACTCTCACGCGCCTTGTTGCGCATTTTAATCCTGCCCAAAAGACTCAAAGTACTCGCAAAGTCATAGTAGGCCTCTCAATTAGCACTTTTCCTGCCAAAGTCATATCTCTCCTCTCCAACCATCCCCACCACGCTTCAACTTGACCGACATTTTCTTCACCACTCACCAACCAATCACAAGGCGTGGTGGCAGAGTGGTCTAATGCGATAGACTAGAAATCTATTCTCTTCGGAGGCGTCTGTTCGAATCAGGCCCACGTCGATT
>JAALXN010000852.1:0-10523 GCA_012978555.1 Fusarium drepaniforme
GTCCCTTCCCCCTCAGCCTTACCCACTCCTGACCCCCCATCTTTTTTTCGCCTCCACATTTGTACTTTGCTCCTACCAGATACTGGATTGTGCTGACTGAGCTCTAGCTTGGTCGTCTGAGATCAAGCAAGCACCTACCTACCCATCTATCATCCGCACTTTTTACGATAACAACTGCCGTCTTGTTCAACAACGGCTTCTCTTCCTGACACACAAGACACGGTCGTTGTCATCCTACATCCGTACCAACATTGTTCCAACATCTGTCTCGTCGGCTTAGACGCGGCATCTAATACAGGTATCCGTATCTTATACGTTGGGCCCTGGATCGTCCCCCCATCGGTCGGACACACAACACTTGCTCGAACCTTGCAGCGTGGCCCTTGAAAGCCAAGGCACCCCCAGCACCATCTGCCGCTCCATCCACCTCGCTACACCCTCGCCTCCCTTGCGCTAAGACGCCAGACACCGGACCCCAGCACCCACTCGACTCCTGTCCCCTCGGAGTGCAACCCCAAACACACCTACAGCGAAGTCCGACACCGCACCGCTGTACAGTGCTTTACGAGTATCTGTACCCAACCCTGAGTGTTGCGTTGCGTTGCTTCTTGATAAAGGAGACAATTCCAATTCGCCTCACTCGTTCTACATCATCATTGTAGATATGGATCAAAGCATGGCTGGCTTTCAGGTGCGTCCTTATTCTTTCTTTACCCGAAACTTCATTTATGCACATGACATTCCTCGTCCTCTCCACCCTCATGTCCGTCCCATTCCTCGTCCTGCCCGTGCCCGTGCCCATGCCCTGCCGTCAGCGCCTTGGCTCAAAGCCCTGGGCCAGGGAGTGCGACGTCAGAGGTGCTCGTGTGTCTCAACCAGATGCGACAGGCTAGCGCACGTCCGGATTCGCTACCACGTCGAGTCTGCGACCAAAAAAACGACCGCCGACGCAGTCCCCCATACCCATACCATACCCATAATATTGGATGCACACCAAAACTCAAACCTTGAAAAGCACACATCATCATCATAGTCCATCACGACGAATTCTTTGTTTTGCCTTAGGAATTGCCCTAGGAATCGCATACTGACCTTGTCTCTTCGTCTTTGATAGTCCAGGAGACGCCTCGGTGGCTCTACCAATCTCGGCGCCATGCCTGCCCAGACCAACGACAGGCAACAATCCATCTCGGTGCCCTACACGGCCGACGGTTCGGCCAGCAGCATTTGGGCTTATTACTGTATGTGTCTTCCCATGACCTCGACATGTTTATCGTCGCTGGTTCTCTGCCCTCTATCTGCCCCGCTCCTCCAGATCCCACGTGTACTGACTCCAGCTCTAGCTGTCGATGATACCCCTGCTGGCTCCAATGCTGGAGCGCGGAACGCGAACACTCGAGCCCGACCCGCGAACGCTGTAACCCGACATGCGAACTCTGGAACCCGGAACATGAGCTCTGATGATTGGCGGTCAGGGTCTTCCTGGGTGATGGGAATGTCACGGTCGACGGGCTCGCCGCGCGACGAAGGAGCCATCGGCAATGGCATCAACCACAGCACCAACGTGTTCGATGGCTACGATGACACATCAGTCCAAGACAACACCATGCCATACAAAAGGCGCAGTCCCCAGGAGAACTCGTACATGGACCCGATTGGCGGCTTTGGCATAGCACGAGATTCCAGTGTCCCTCCCCAACGACAGGCTCAATCACCTGCCAATCTGTTTAGCCATGCCCAAACACACGGGCACACTCCGAGCAACTCAATTCAGTCTCAACGGCCAATGCCAACGCATTCCTCCTCGTTTCAACATCAGTCGACCAACAGCCGCGCCTTCAACTCCAACAGGCAGCAGTTGAGTGAAGATCTCACTTCAGAGTTCGCTCGCCGGTTGACGTTGGACGACAATTCAGTCCCCACCATGGCCAACGTAGGCCGGTCAACCTTCAACCCAGCCTCACAGCCCTTTGAAGCGAGGCCTGGCTCTCAGCTGAACAACGGCATCGACTTGTCCCAAGAGCAGCTGGTTACGCACCTGAACTCGCAGCTCCATGGCATCAACAGAGCATCCATTGATCGCACCGCACAGAACCCTCGCCCAGACTACACAAGGAACTCGGGTCTCTACATGGGGAATCCGGACGTGCTGAGCGCTCTGTATGGAATTCCAAGAGCGACTCTCACCGGCGATCAGGAGCGGCTGGCTACCACTCAGTATCCCTCCACAGTCCCCTTCAACCAGGTTTACTATCCACAGTACTATGATACATTCTCCCAAGGCCTCCCCCAAGGCCTCCCTCAAGGTCTCCCCCAAAGTCTACGTCACTCTATAGTTCCCGGCTATGGCCTACCCACTCTACCTCACGGATACCCGCTGGCTGGAAATGTCCCTATTCAGTCATTTCCGAACAACGACCTCAGCAGGGATCGTCGCAGCAACGTCCTCAACGACTTCCGCAATCGTCAGAAGACCAGGCAACAGTTTACACTCACCCAGATCACTGGCCATCTCGTCGAGTTCAGCGGAGATCAGCAAGGCTCCAGGTGGGTGCAGTCGCAGATAGACAGCGCCAACAGCGACGAAAAGGATCGAATCTTCTCAGAGATCCAGCCCAATGCAGTGCAGCTCATGAAAGATCTGTTTGGCAACTATGTTATTCAGAAGTTCTTCGACCATGGCAGCCAGGTGCAGAAGAGCATTCTTGCCGACATGATGAAGGGTAAAATGGTGGATATGTCGATGCAGATGTACTCCTGCCGGGTGGTTCAGAAGGTATGTGTGAATTTGATGTCTGCAGTGAATGAGCAATCGACTAACATTAGTAGGCACTGGACCATATCCTTGTCAGTCAGCAAGCGGAGCTTGTTCAGGAGCTGCAACCCAGGATTGTCGATGTGATCAAGGACGAACACGGGAACCACGTAGTCCAGAAGATTATTCAGCTGGTACCCAGGGAACACATTGGCTTCATTATGGATGCTTTCAAGGGCCGTGTGAGAGAATTTGCCACCCACAACTACGGATGTCGCGTCATCCAGAGAATTCTCGAGCATGGCCTGGAGGAAGATAAGGCCATGTTGCTGGAGGAGTTGCACAATTCATGGAGATTTCTCTTCAACGACCAGTACGGAAATTATGTGGCTCAACACATAATCGAGAAGGGAGACCCCAAGGATTCGGATCGGGTTATTAGGTTGGTCATGTCTCAGCTCTTGACTCTATCAAGACAGAAGCAAGCATCAAATGTGGTTGAGCGGTGCATCATCAACTGTACTCCTCAACAGCGAGCCGAGATACACACGCAGGTCACCACGGTGGGTGAGGATGGAACCATGCCGCTGCAACACATGATGTCTGACCAGTTTGGAAACTACGTCATTCGTAAGTTGACACTGCACGCCCAAAATATCCCAGTGTGTGCTAATTATTCGCAGAGAAACTTTTGACGCATTCCGATCCTGCAGAGCAGGAAGCGCTCAAGGCGAAGATCCGACCTCTGCTGGAGGAACTGAGGAAGAGTGGCGCGTCAAAACAGGCGACGGCCCTCTCCAAATTCATGGTGGATGAGAGCGGGAGCGAAGCAGCCACGACTCCTGCTACTACGCCAGCTTCGACCCCGAGCGCAACCCCGGCCTTGAATACAACAAACGCTCTTCACGTCGATGTCAACTCATCGACACCAACGCCTGTCCTGACAAACGAGTCAAACAGCCCACAGAGCAGCGGTCCGCCCAGCACTAACGCCAGCGCTTTTGGTGGCCTTGCTGGTGACGAGACGGACAAGTTGGGAAACGAGGCAAGGACGGTGCAAGTGCGGGACAATGAAGCCTAGCTTGGTTAGGTGGTGTTTGAAATTGGGAGCGATGAGGAGCATCAATTTGGTGGGCTGATGAAAGAATAAAGCATAGATGGCGTTCATGATGCTGGAGACATATAGTTACGTGATGGGCAGGTTGGGAACGGAAGCGAGAAACAACATTGCGGGTGTAGCATCACAATGAGGAATAGATGGAACGGCTGGGCTCTGGGAATGCAATGAAATGGAATGGTGGCCGGAAAACGATAATAGGGAGGGCTGCAGAAGATGAGGTATACATGGCCTTACACCAGCGACAAAATTATCATATGTATTCTAGGTACAAGAATCAGTCAGCGATAGTATATGAGGATTATCCAAAGCGGTAATAAGAGACTCGTATTTGGGTTTTGTAACTTGGGATTCATTGTATTTGATGTGTATGTGAGGTACCTAGCTAGGCTGATCTAATAATACTGATGGATCTCTTGATACATCATTTCATTTTGTTGATATTGATATCTGACACCCGACTGAAGAAAAGGAGTGAGTGAGTACGTACCTACAGTGACACTGACCCCTGCGGTTAACATCGGCAGTTCTGCCCCAGAGAAATGGAACCTTCCATCCCTAACGTTGGTTAAGATGACGCCACGTGCAGGAGCCAAGTCACTTAGGCAGGTACCTGAGTTAAGTTACTCTGGACGGAGTACGGTAGTTGCCGATTCCGCTCCGAAACCTCCCAACGTCGGGTCCCTTTTGCTACGTAGGAGGGACACTTGTATCTTCATATGGCGTCTCGCATCTTCATCTCCAACCTCCCCCTCGTACTGACGGTCCCGAAACGAATCTTGCCCCTATGAGTGCATCACCTCGAGCCCGGTAGTCTATACTAGCCCCCCGACCTCCTACCTGCGGGGTCTGTCTCCCTGCCCGCAATGACAGCCACTGCCCGGTTGAGGTCTCTGAGCCCACACGTGCTGCGAGCCATCGGCACAGCTCCTCGCGCCGCGACGTTCGCACGGCATAGAGGAACGTTTGCGCGGAGGCGAGGGAAGGCTGTTGAACCTCAGCCAATTGGCAGCGAGAAGATCCGGTCGCTCAATGCCTCGTCTGGTGTTATCGGTGGTGCGGCCAGCCGGCCAGTGGTGAACCAGAGCGCTGCCCAGGAACAACCGCCCCAACCTACCCCGATCGAAGAGACTCCCTCGGAACCCGATACGTCGTCTAGTCAGAACTTCTCGACCCAGTCCGGCGAAGCGATGAGCAGCAAACCTCAACCGAAAGAGAATGAAACACCCCAGGAGGAGCGGGCCAGGTCGGCTCGAGAGGAGGCTAAGCAGAGCGGCCCCCTCGAAGCTGTTCTGCACATGCAACCCCCCCAGACCATGAGGCATGGCCCTGCCATGTGTCCGCCGCCATATATCCATCACTTTGACAGCTACTCGCTGGTCAAGCAGCTGCAGGATGGAGGATACTCTCAAGAACAGGCGACAACAGCCATGAAGGCAATTAGGGCTCTGCTTGCGCAAAATCTTGATATTGCGCAGTCGACTCTGGTTAGCAAGAGTGATGTGGAAAATGTGAGCTCTAGTTGCACTTGAGGGAGTGGTTCAGGGGGCTGACAGTATTGACCAGGAAACATACCTCTTTACGGCAGCTTGCTCAGAGCTTAGTACGGAGATCAAGAATAACCGAAGGCTAGAAGAAGAGCAGCTGCGTCAACAACGAACACATTTACAACATGAGGTGGACATCTTGACCCAATCCCTTAACCAGGAGGTCTTGACGCTGAATGACAACGTGCGAGGGTTGTTCAATGACCGCAAGATGGCAGTGAGCGAGGAGCAGAAAGTGGTGCAGAGCGCAGTGAGTTTCCCCACAGCTGGATACTGGGCATGGGAATATGGTAAGCTGACAGCCAGCAATCTAGGTCCAGCAAATCAACTACAAGATTAGCATTGTGCTTAGCAGCGATGCCAAGTCAGAGATTGAGGCGGTACGTTGGATCTTGATCCGTCGATCAGTCCTAGGCATCCTATTCATGGCTGTTCTCACACTGGGCACACTCCGATATGCTACCTATGTGAGCCATGAGCGACAGAGGGAAGTGGAAAGGAAGAAGAAAGAAGAGGAAGAAAGACGACGAAATGGCGGCAAACAAGATCGCACATCGGATGCTGACGCGGCGGTGATCCTGGCTGCCAACTGAGAGCCCTCGACAACAACAACTACTACAACTACAACAACAGACGAACGACAATATTTCCTTGGGATTTATAACCGATACCCTATAGACTTTTGAACTGGGAGGAGTAACCACACACACACTGGGAGGGTGGAATTGGGATCCCAGATGCTATGAGCCATGACGAAGGATTGGAGAGATACTCCACACATAACATACAGACACAGGACAGAACAGAAAACCACACTCGGCTTTGACAGGCCTATTTCCTAGACGTATACATAGATTTCGAATACATAGACCACACCCTGCGACAATATCAGGACAGGGAGAGCTTCCTCTTCATCATTGAGGGGGAACAGCTTTCAAGCCACAACCCCTCATGCACCGCCACCAATTGGAAAAACCCATCAACACGTGCGATAAAGTACAGCAACCCCACGCGTCGCATTCTTATCGCCCCGTCGCGTCTCCCGCCCGCCGTCGCATTTACAACACCAAGAAATAAGCATCACCATCTACACCTACTCAATGGCACCCGATCCGCAACCAGACAACCCCCCAGCCGAAACGGCGCAGGAGAACGACGAGCCCGCTTCCGAAGAACCGGCACCTCCTGCCTCTCCGCCTCTGCCTCAGCGCCACACCGCCGTGACGCCCGGCCCTCGCGCCGCGCGACTGCAGGAACTCTACTCGCGCTCCCTACGCAAGACGCTCGGAAAGATTGGGTGGGAAAACGTCGCGGGGTGCTATCCTACCGTTGCGAAGAGGGCTGAGGGCGTGCTGAGGCAGGTGCAGGGTCAGATGGTTGAGAAGCTGGGGGAGAAGTGCGAGGTGCGTTTGCTTCTCATACTCTAAGTGACTGTCGCTGACAATGGGAGTAGAAAGAATTCGAGAGTATACTTGTTTCGAGGCAGGTTGTGCCAAAGCTCAATGACTTGGAGAGCCTCATAAGCGACGCCTCCCGTCGACGCGCAGAATCAACAACAGAAACACAACCAACACCGTACGTCCCTACAACCCCCCATGCATCACCTCCACTAACATGATCAAGGCCTCACCTCCTCCCCCCATCCGCCATCCTCGCCGCCCACACGACATCCTCCCTCACAGCACATCAATCGCAGCTCAACGCGCGCCTGCAGACGACGCAATCGCAAAACGCCCTGTTGCATGATGAGGTCCGACGGCAGCGCGAGGAGATCCGCTCGCTGCTCGAGGCCCTAGAGGCTGTCGTCGCCGACGTGCAAGGTGCAAATGACGCCCTGCGGCCGCTCGTCGATGAGGTTGCCGCTGAGACGAGGGAGGGTATTGAGGTTGTTGAGGCGGCGAGTGGTGGTGGGCGAGCACCACTACCACCGACGACGACGACGACAACGTAGTAGGGGGTGAGAAAAGGGCACTGTGGAGCAATTGGAACGTTACAAGGTTGCTGCGACATGACTGGCCGTGGCAGTGGGATGGGAGAAGACATCGAGGGGTACTTGGGAGGCGACACATTCATATGATACCATACTTTTCATCTTGTATACCGGCGTTTACTTACGAATCAATGTCTACAAACGAACAGTCATTTAATGACGAGGAACTTTATCTTGTTATTTGTCCTCTCATAGGTACCTATGTACAAGCAACGTAACAGTCAATCATGACTGCGTGCTAGCGAAAGTCGTGTATATACAAAATCATGTACAATATCCATGGGCAAGTATCATCTCCCCCTATGCTATGCACTTAACCAAAATGACACAAAAACAACTGAAACTCCGGCCCATGATCATAAGTCTTTGCCACCGTTGGCTTATGCAACCCCTGGAATGCGCCGGATATGCAAAGTATGTACAATAAATCATCAAAAGAAAAGAGATGGTGAGCGCCGTGCCCTGTAAGTCTTTAATCCCGTGTCGTGTGAGTTCATCGTCGGCTCTAAAATGTAGATGAGGTATTGTCGGGAGGTAAGGTTGTGTTGTGCGATAATGGGATGTGACTGGTCCCTTGGAGGTGATGTGTTGGTTCTTCATGTGGTAGATGTAGTCGAGTATATCGAGATCTGAGAATCTGAGGGTCCAAGTCTTGAGTTTAGGGAAAGTTCGTATGCGTGTTCATGATCGGCCGGTCTATATCCTCCTGTTTTCGGTATGAACTGTTTGCCAAGCTCCAAAATAGTCGATCTCTCCGTACGCTGGTGGCAGAACCCTGACCATGCGGCCTGTCGTCCAATCAACGTACCACTTCTTCCCCTTGCTGATGATGTATGGAGATTTGCGGGGGCTTCTGAACAAGAGGTTACTGTAGCATAGCTTGGCGTACAGCATGTCGTGGGCACTTGACCACCGATGTTCCGGGATCCATTTGCCATCGACAGGGTCGATACCTAGGTTGTTGTATGACGTCGTGCTGAGACGGCGGATGGGGTCTATTCGCGGAGGAGGCTCTGCTATGTCTTCCTCATCCCCATCAACCTCAAGCTCCTGCTCTACTCTGGTCTGAGAGTCAGGTGCCACAACCGTTCGTGTTGACAGACGGTCCTCATCTGGATTCTCCGAGACTTCTTCAGGAGGTTCTTCGATACCCAGCTCCGAAAGGTCGATGGCGGTGGCCGTTGGGGCTTGTCCATGAAACCAGCGAATCCGTTGAATCCTAGGAATGGACATGTCACGGGGAAAGTCTCGGTCCTCGAGAGGGAGAGCAATGTCGATGGCGGCAAACAATCCTTCGAGCCACTTGATAAAGGTACTCAGTTCAACGCAGCACAGAAGGAATTGGTCTGTCTCTGCGCGGATACGGATGGTATATCGTCGCCTGAACGATATTAGTATACGAACATGAATTGCACCACCACCACCACCACCTGGTCACGCGACAGAATAGCTTACTTTTTATAATCGGCGGCGATACCAACATCCGCGTAGAGTAGGCTGTAAGTCTTTTCAAGCTTGCCCTTTTTCATCCATGGAGGGTTGTCCGGGTCGATTGATGGTCCGTCATCTCGAGTCCTTCCCCATCCCCAAGCCTTCTTCGCCCCATAAATGCTGAGTGCAGTCCCGTTGAGTGTCACATAGACGGGATGCCATTGACGATCCTCGGCCCTCTTTATTGTATTCTCGATCTCATGTTTCTTGTCAAAGACGCCCTCGAGGGATATGTAACTCTTGTAGTCGGGCAGTGGTTCCTTTTGCTTTGCTGTTTCTGAGCGAGCTTGACTCTTGCCGCCCCCACCACTCGCGAGACGTTTCCCCTTTGTTGAACGATCTGTAGTAGTTGACGTAGGCTCTTGCTGGTACGGGGGCGGCTGTGAGGGTCGGCGCGGACTTGTCATGATACGCTGGTAGTAGAGATCCTCTTCCATCGAGACACGCCGCCTGAGAGGCGGCGACGCAGGAGCGATCGTGGATGATCCATCGTCGTCGAGCGACACCCTACGGGGTTCCATGGGGGAGGCCAGGCTTATATATGAGGCTCGAGAGGGTCTCGCGACCGGCCGACACGGAGCGGGAATGGCGGATGAGAAGTCTGGGGCGTGAGCTCAACCAACATTGGCCGCAGGAGTCTCCGTAGAGGGCGGCAGACTGAGAAGGTTGATCATTCCGACCCGCTCTGGAGATTTGTGGAGAGAGATGTTGGAGGAGGAAAGCGAGCGAGCCAACAGAAGAAGGCAGACGACACGAGGACAGTCAGCGTGGACCCGAGGAAACGAGCATCCGTCATGGAAGACGTCCCGGGACCGAGGGCGCAGGGGGTTGAGAATGTTTGAGGATCGTTGGATCGAACGGGGGCGTGGGTATAGGTAGGGCAACGCAACAAGCAAGCAACAACGGTGTGCTTCTGAATTCGGGCCTGTCGGTGCCGGCGCCAGGGCGAGTCTCCGTTTGGCTTCGACGGGGGATGGAAGAGGAATGGAAGCGCGGCGGCTCTTTTGTTCGGGGGGGGCTAGGATCGAAGGTCAGGGCAACAACGGCCACCACAAGGCGACGTCAGCCGTTTCCAAAAGGGCCCACGCAGAAGCCCCGGGAGGGAGTGGAGAGGGAGGAATCACCGTCAGGAGAGGAGAGGTGAGAGGATGGAGAGAGGGACTGGGACTGCGCTGCGACTGGGACTGGGACTTGGACTGGGGGGGGTCCCTCGCAGTAGGAGAAAGCGACGTTGAGGGTGTGGATGTGGACCAAAGCACCGGCGCAGGGTGGCGAGATGAGGCTGCCGCAGCGCGTTCGACTTGAAGATTCGCCTAAAAACGACGTTCGAGTTAGTCACATTGGGGGGATCTGATGCGACGGGGCCGTGATTGGGTTTAGTTAGGGAACCTGGGATTGTGAGGTGAGTGATGCGATCCGCACCTTGAAGGGTCGAGGCGCAACCGCAAGCGCGCAGGAAGGGTATGGTTACGGTACGGTACGGTACGGGCAGCAGGTAAGGTAAGGCAGGTAGGGTTTCGCCGATAGGGAGAATGACGAGCTTTGCGCCGCACTTCCGCGCTGGATGTCGATCCCCGAATTATAGCCCTAGGGGGGGGGGGTTGAGACAGCGGATCTGAGAGG